>JASJET010000211.1:600000-780000 GCA_034092305.1 Diaprepes abbreviatus | reverse complement strand
GATTAATATGCACTGTCTGCCTTTAATTTTTTATAAAATAAGAAACGAAAAATTTTGATGTTATGGTCCTGTTAATAAAACAGACTAGCGATTTTTACACTATAATCGATTAATATCTTTTCTATATCTTAAACTATAACCGATTAATTCTTTTACGTTTAAAAATAATAACAGAAAATATAGAGGTTATGTTACTTTTTATGAACCAGACTAACGATGTTTACTATACAAATGATGGACTTGTACTCTTCTAAAAATAATGAATTTTAGCTTTTATAGTAAGTAGTCACGTGATATAAATTTTTGTTTTCCTTTTTTTCTGATGGTCGGCCATCTGACGTGAACTGGTAACTAGATCAAATTGTAAGCTTTGAAACACAAAATCAAAATGGATTCCTAATTGTCAATTTATGGTAAAATTTTGTTAGTTTATTGATATTATGAAATAAATATTCTATTTGATGACAATAAACCATGATTTATGTAAATTTTGGACTTTTCCTGACATTTTGATATATTTAAACTTTACTTTCGGTTGTTATTTATTACATAAAATTGAAAAATAAAATTGGATTATATCTAAGAAAATTTTACATATATATTTAAATTTTAATTATAACTTGCTGAAATTGATAAATCTTGTTTTATTAATATTATAATCATATTTAAAAAAGTTTTATCTATAATTAGGTATATTTTATTCTAGTTTTTTATTAAAATAAACTTATAACATATTTGTTAAAACATAGTTTTAACAAATACTGTTGTTGTACTACTTAGAAACTAATATGTTATAAATAACTATTGATGAATAGTGTCTATATTTCACTAAATAGTTATTGTTTGACGTTTATTTTCACTAGTATTATCTTTATCCGCACTGTTTATAAAAGATGTTATTAAAATTTTCATTTTTGTGGATTTCACTATATTCTTTTAAAATTCCTTTTTCAGTCCCTATTTCTAGAAGATAACACTTCACACCTTCTTCAAAATATCACTTATTTATTAGTTTGTAAGATTCATATCTTGCAGAGTCAAATGTGTTTATAATTCTTAATTTATGCATTAATGTCCAATCTTTCACACTAATTTTTATACATTTTATCATGTTATTATACAATTATTGGCATTTTAGGTCCTTTAAAAACATGATTCAAATATAAATTCTTACATACTATCTACTAAAGTCTATTCTACCATCTGCAATTACCATATAAATGCATTAATTAATTGCTTATGTCCATTTTTGTTTGACTTATATATATATATATATATATATATATATATATATATATATATATGTTATATCGTAGATTTTCACGGATGGTAGAATGAATAGTTTGGTTATTCCGGGTTTCAATCCGTTCGATCAAAAAATCGAACGAACGGATTGAAACCCGGAATAACCAAATTATTCATATTTATATATATATATATATATATATATATATATATATATATATATATATATAATTATCATTATGTTTTTCTTGCATTCTTGGGGTTAGGTGCATACATGGATGTTAAAAACAACGTGTTTTAACATTTCGTTTTTTATTTAAGGCATGTTCAAAAAGTTTTTTTATTATTTCATTCTTTCTAATTTAATAATAATAATAATAATTTTCTGGGTCTAGCAACCTAAAATTTAAAATACATTAATTACACATAAAATCTTACACATTAAAATAATAAGTTAAAAGAAATTCACAAAAAAAATTAAAAAAGTTATTATAGAATTAAAAACTTTATATAATTACAACAGATGTTAAAATGATCACCAAGATCCGGAGAGGATAGGCAATGCAAGAAAAATAATTCGAAATTTTATAAAAAACATTAAACATAAAGGTAAAGCTTACCTTCATTCCATTTCATATCATAGCCCATTATCTAAAACTCAGAAGTTAATATGTCTCTTTTTTCAAAATTTATCTCAAAAATAAAAATACATTGTCAAAGTGTTTGTCTTTCTCACTTAGAAATGGTTTTTAATATTAGAACTTTTATTTAGTATTTACTATTTTGATCCCATATATCCCTTATATGTAAGTATTGCACATAGAACAGAAACTTTAAATTTCAGATTCGCAATTTTGGATCAGCAATCTTTAACCTTACAAATTGATCTCCAGATTCAGAATCAGAGTCCCAAAACCCTTATATACAGTATCAGCCCTAAGAATCAATAGTCAGTAAAAAACTTACACTACTAAGGAATTTTTAGTTTTAGAAATCTTTACATGTTTTGTAGTCGCCATGTTTTTTTTTTGGTGATTTTAACCACCAGTTTTAAATACAGGTATTAACGTTACGTTTGGCATATTTTCTGAAATATTTCAACATATTTTCAAGTAAAAATTTGTAAATTTTTTAAAAAGCTTACTTTGAAAACAAAAGTTTTATTTAATTTTATTTTGCAAAGACAGTAGAGCACCCCCGTAAATAGTCGAAAAGTTACTTTTCATCGATTTTTACCATCCCTTGTTAAACGGAAATAGCATTGAAAAAAACACAAAATTATATTACTTTTGGTCGTTACTGGGTTAATTTATTTACTTGTTTAAGAAAAGTATAATTATTTGAATGTTATATTGATGAAAAACATATCATACCTAACCTTATTTGAAAAATAAAATAATACTGTTGCAACGTACCCATTAAATATTTTTGTTATTTTGGCGATTTGGTCTAAAAAATAAACCGCCAGAAAATTATTTCTGCATAATAAATAACAGTAATAAATATGACCTATTCCCGTGCATAATAAAAATGTCGAATTTTAAAAACTGGATTGCTTACTAACCAAACAATTTAAATTAAAATTTTTATGCAATATTTCAAATTTTTGTACAGATACACACAACATCTATTTTTACTAAATAAATATTTTTCTAGGGATAATATCATAAATGCAGAATTAATTTAAAATTTTATCGGTTTTATATTTTGAGTTTTAAAGGACTTTAAATATATGTTTTTTATAACTCTTTGTGTTATAATACTCGTTTTAATTACTTTTTCACAATGACAATTAGTACGATGTACATTTAATAGGTGATTATATAGTTATGGACTCGTACGAAATATATATTAGCAAACTTTTACAGAAGGATTTATGTGCTTAACTTTTATGAAAAGTGTAGTTTTAAGCCGCTATTCTTACACCCGTGCTCACAAAGTTTTACGGCAGATCTACTGGTCTCCTTAGTAGACTTCTAACGCGTATCGATTACCTGCGAACTTTCTCTTTCGACTGCTTGATCTACGGTAAGAAACATCGTGATTGCCTTTTTCATCTAAATATGAAGATTTTCCAACTCTTTTTTCAGACATTTTACTAAGAAATACGGCTATCGTGAAAATACAAATATGCTAAAAAAGTAATTTCAGTTATAACTTAAATAGCGTGAAAAATCTCTAAATGAGAGTCAAAAACTTTCTCAAATTAATAAATAACACGTTTATTTTTGTATACTACAACGGTAAAAAAGCGGTTTACTTCACTGATGTAGTATTAGTATTGCGTTTATATGATCTCTATGTCATCCCAGGACAAGAACGTTAGAGAAATGTCGCAACCATGTATTTAAAACGTCACAGAAGGCCATCCCTTGATGAAGTGGGCGACCCCACTTGCTGAAGTGTGTGTTGAGATTGCCTAATATAACACTTAATAGAGAATCCTGTATATAGTAGCGCCCTCTCGTAGCAGCTAGAAATACTTAGATAACAGCACTTTCTCCTAGCAGCTAGACTAAGTAATTAAGGCTTTGTAATAAATTTAAATTTGATAAACATTATACTAAAAAAAGGAATACATAAAAACCATATTTACTTTTAAAATATGATTTATATTTCATTTCCATTCTTTAGTGAAGTTTCTTTGAACAAAATATTCTATTAAACAAGTTTTTTCCTGAAGGTGCTAAAAATATTTAAATTGATTACAAACCTTTGAATTTTTTATTTAAGACTAACTAAAAATAGCTAATTCTCCTTTGAAAAATTTTATATGAAAAATAACTTATTTTTGTTATCTTGAAATTTTCATTTTAAATAGTAATTTCCTAAAAAAAAATTAAATAATTTAATGCTTTTAAAATTGTAACTATGTAATATTTATAAATACATATTATTTCCTTTTTTAAAACTAATAATACAGCTTAACGAATTAAAAATAATATTATTTTCTATTTAAAGTTAGCAATGTCAAAAGGTATGTGTAAATATATAAAACTAGCAAAGTACCAAAATTATTTATTTAATATTACTGAAATATTAACATACAATATATTAATACTGAATTTAGTACAACCTTAGAACCAAGCTACAATACTTGATCATTTCCACATTATACCTGTAAAAAAAATACGATATTAATAAAAATTGAACCTCTGATTTACCAAGGATAATTAAATTTAAACACAATCTAAACTGAAAACTAACAGCCAGATTCACTAAGAAGAAACTTAGACCTGATTTAGTTGCCTTGGAAGTTAGATTTTCTAGTAGACCAATTTTCTTTTGCTTATGATCTTGTCATACAACACTTATTTAGGGATATTAAGAACAAAAACCAAGCAATAAAGTCTTGAAATATCTAAGAGAAATAGTTATTCCCAAAAATGATAAAATTATCCATTTTTGCAGATTCGGTACAAAAAAAAAATCTTTTTATGCTTGTATTTTTAAGGTTCAAAACTTGATCGACTTATTGTTGTTCTTGTCAGTTTCAACCCTCTACTGCCACCGGTTTTAAAGTTGCACCATCTGTGTAATTAGGGGAGTACGCGTTCAAAATTAGCACTCTTCTATACATTAATTGAAAAAAGTTATGTTTGTTTTTATATGACAAGAACTATCCCTACCCCTAAGACACCTTTTTACATTTGAAAATAACTGTTGCTTGGTATCATTATTATTACCAATTAAGATGTGTAATAATTATTTGAGATATCCAGGATAATTTTTCTATCGGCTGAATATTTCTATCATATCATTTTAAAATAAAAAAACAACAGTAGACAACTTCAGCCATTAATACAAAAGGTCCTATAATAAGTTTACAAATGAAAATATTTATACATTACTTACAATAGATATTTAACACTTTAAACAGTAAGAAGAAAACTATCTTCTAAGCAAAGACTTTCCTCTCAGCAGGAAGGTCATAAAATATCATTTAAAAATAAAAAAGACTGCAAAAAAATGTACCTGTTAGCACAGGAGCCCTATAGTAAATTTGGAAATTAAAATAATTTACTTATTCATATGAACATTATTTACAGCAGCTTGAAGAATCCAAAAAGTAAAAAAAAAATGATCTAATTAAAGAATGCCTTATAAATTATATATACAGACCAAAAGCAAAATTATTTATACATCATAAAAATATACAAATATTATTCACAATATACCAACTCATATTATAAACTAAAAACTAAAAAGAAAATTATATTCTAATATAACACTGCTTGCACCAAAATCGATATAATATTTTATCAAAATTAAAGTTTCAAACTTTTACAATATCCATATTAATGATTGAAAAAGGATTCTAAATATACTGAGGTAGATGATCTGTTAGAATTATGTTACTTATATACTACTAAAATTAAATGATCCTGCTGTTAGTAAACAAAGCCAAAATTAAAACAACACACAACAAGATTTTGAGTCGGATGATTGTTACTACAAGATATATTCATTATTAGCCAAAAACTAACTCACAGATCATACAATACCTGTCTTTCGCCAACAAAGCGTTGAAAATACCGTGAAAATGATACAAAAATTTGAGACCAAGTGCCTATTACTGTACGTTTCCTACAACAAAATAAAAACTATTAAGCAAGTGATTTGAAAAGTATAGAAGAATTCTGTCTTTACACTTACCAAAAATTTTGGAAAAAATACTGAAAAATATACAGGGGCGGATCCAGCCTCTCTCTTTAGGGGGGGCGATGATATCACAAAAGTACAGTATGCAAGAAAAACAAGTTGTCAACGGGGGGGGGGGGGGGAGTACAAGCAGTATACATATTCCTAATATAAAAGGCAGAATGGGTTCTATTTTCCTGAATTCAAAGCTCTTGAAAGGGGGTGGGGGGCGATCGCAAGTATACACATTCCTATACTCTATTCAAGAACTAGAGAGAGTAATAAAACTGTTACCGAAAGCTCCAACGTACCTGCTCCAGTGCCGCTGGTAACTGAGAACTGCCGTAAATCTAATTATATTTCATTATATTTAAATATATTTTATAAATTTACTGCAACATAAAAATTTTGATAGTTTAATTTAATTTCTGTCAGTGAGCAAAGTACACCTTACAGTTTGTTCTTAGTGATTTATCTTGTTTGCACTTGTTTTTATATATTATTTGAGATTAGTGAGATACCCAAAAGATATGGCTTTCACCTCTATATTTATTCCAAAATCGTTAAACCAGGGCATTTTTCCTCAACGAAAAACTTATTACGATGAATGTTTATGATGCCTTAATGCCAACATGACAGGAGTTGGACAATCTACTGTGTACCGTACGAATACTGAAGGAGAAAAAACGACTGGAATTGTTAGTACTCCCAAGCCACATTCGATCACAGGCAGATGAAAAACCTCGTTGGAAGAAGAAATGAAAACTGCAATTAAAGGGGTTGAATATACATTTTATTATAAGAAGCAGATCCCAACCGTCTCCAAAATTCTAACTAAAATCAATGAATATCGCGATTTACCTGAAATTAAAATAACTGAACTTTGGAAATTGCTCAGAGAACTTAATTTTTGCTGGGAAAAACCAAATAGAAAATTTGTTCCTATAGATCGTTCGGAAACTGTCCATTGGAGAAGTAAATATCTCTCTCAAATAAAAAGTAGAGTTGCTAGAAATAACACAATTAACAAAATTAGTAATTTAACTAAACTTTTGAAAGATTTTTTTGAATAAAGTTACTGCGGAAAATTGGGAAAAATCCATATAATAAAAGAATAAAACAAAATGTGAGAACTCGATCTCATAATCGGTGAGATAGAGGAACCAATTATAATTAATTTGAGCGAAGATAGTTTCACTGACTTTGATTAGGAATTAGATACGTAATGTTTACTGTTGTAAATACAATTTTTATTTAAATTTTTGTTTTTGTTGTATTCTATTTTTTAATGTTGTTTATATGTTTTATTATATATTTTTATTTTAGCGTGTCCCACTCTTTAATTTTATATATATTTAATTCTAATTAGCTGTAAGTTTTTTGTTATTTTATTATTTTATATTTGTCTTTTTCTTAAGCGTGTAAAATTAACATGTTTATCTTGTTTTGGGGCTATCGTATTTCCATATAATAAAATAAATTAAATTAAGATATCAGTACAATAGAAATAAAAATAAGTAGGTCTAATATTAATTACAACATAAAAAAAGTAATTACATTTGAATCCCTTCTTAGTGTTTAAGAAATAAATAAACCGAAACGTCAAATACCCTAAAAATGTTTTTAATTAATAATAAAATGACCGATAGCCCCAAAAATATTTTAATAATATATGAACGAATTTATTTTTTTATGTTTACCTTTTTGTATTTTTGACAATGGATATTTTGTAAGTATTTAAATTATAACTTCGAATTTTTTGTGAGAATAAGGCTACGTTTTAGTCCATTATTAAAGACCGGTAATTTTGATTGTCTAACAGATTTTGCTCAAGACACCGGACTAAAGAACACAAGTAGTTTGCGAAGAGAAAAAGGGTAAAAAATGATTTATTACTCTCTCTAGTTCTTAAATAAACTGTAGTATAAGAGGAAAAATCGAGTCCATTTTCCTAAACTCAAAGCTCTTGGGGGGGGGGGGCAATCGCCCTCACCGCCCCCCCTTGGATCCGCGCCTGAAAATATATCAGTTTCATAAAACACTCGAAGCAAGCTGATATGCGTTTCGTAACCATAATTCTGAGACAAGTGACTCAACGTTACCCATTGTTGCCAACAGCTGATTTTAATAAATGTTTTTTCTTGGTATTTTTATTTAAACCATATCACTTAATTGACAATTTATTACAGGAAACTCAATATTATTCATGTAAAATTCGCAAATATCGGTAAAAGTATAAAAATATTTTATAATTAGTTCTAAATAGAAAATTCCTAATGCTTGAAGCCTAGAATTTGAAGGTCACGGATATCGATTCTTTTCCCGCCGCTGAAGTGGGCGCGCAATCTCCTCAAATTCCATGTTGCCGTATACTCGTATTTTAGTGACACGGCCCTGTATGTGATATACGCGATTCTCCCATCCAGCGTCTTCTTCGTGCGCGAGCAGCTGTGTTCTTAGAATTCCTACCAATTCAAAACTATTCGGAGTTCGGCCTTGAAATTTTAATACGTTATTCTTGATGGTATAAGCTATCGAAAAATGAAAAAAAAATTTACACTATGACAGCCCCGTAAAACACATATAAAAAACTTTGATAGGATCATGTCTCTTCATGGACAACGAAAACCCACTGAGCTCCCCGACTGTAGATACTTCATTACGTTGGTTGTTGTAAATAAACTGTAGTTAAAATTATTCACAAAGAAATAATTTTTACGTATCCAAACTTCTGTTAAATCCTACATTTATCCGTAAAATAATTTGTTCAAAAACGTTCGTTTTGAAACAATGGCCATTGTTCCGTTGAATATAAATTTAAAATATTGTTTGAAAGGTTCAGTGTAAACAGTTGGTTTAGCGAACCAATTAGTTATTAAACGAGGACACTTTTATTATTCATTTATATATGTGAGTTTGTTTACTTTCAATAACGCCTCTTTCATCAGCATTTTCGGGAAAACAAAATACTGCTCGCTATAAAAAAAAGGCCAAAACACGCATTTTTTGTCTTCTTTTATTATTGTTACGCTTGTGGTTATTTTTTTAAACTTTATTCGTACACAGTAAAGTTTAGAATCTTGTGAAAACGTTATTGTTAAATTTGCATTCCTATAAATTACACAGCCCCATAACAAAATTTTTTTCAAGCCAGCAAATCAGACCCATGCATTCCTATGTATTTTTGAGCGCTAAATATCAATCCGAGGTTGAAAAAAAAGACTAAAAATGAGATTAAGCTACGAGAATAGTTGTCAAACAAGAAAGGGTGATAACTACCCCTCATATATAAAAAATTCGAACCAAAATAGCAATGATTGCTGGAAAAGCTCGAAAAGCCTGAGTTTTGTTAGTGATAAGAAACTACACTGGATCCGACATTATACTTAAAAACTACCTCTATACGGTTCAGTTAAACTACGCTTAAGCTCAAAAGAAAACGGAGAAGCAAGAAAAAAATTAAATCTAGCAGGATTCTAATTTTCATGGACGTCATAACTGTCTGAAATTGTGAAGTATTTTCAAATCTTCGATCATACACTAGATTTAAACAATAATAAATTTGTTTGAAGGCTGTTTATGGTCGGTGGGGGAGACGCTTTTTTGATGTTTGACAGACATAAACATGTTTCCTTATCTTGTCTTTTAGTTTAATTGCTGGTCGTGACTTTTTTCGGTGTTTATAAATGCGAAGTTTACAATTAGTATTGAGAAAAAGGGGATTTAAAAACTTATTGTCATTAGTAAATATTGTTTACGTACTGAAAATAACAATAATAAAAATTTAGGCAACCATACATTCATACTTTATGTATTCAGAATTGACGTATCGATTATCATATGATACTTGTTTAAAAAATGCAATTAGAAAAGAATAGCATAAAATCGGTATGTGTGTACCAAAAAATTAAATATCTACTGTTTATCAACACTTTTTAAATATAAATAAAAGCATTATTACGTTATTCAGCGTTCAAACAACCGGGCCCTAGTTCTGACGTTATGCAACTTCTACAGGGGTATGTTCGACATTTCAAATAGATCTAGAATCGCGCGTACCATCAATGTCCTATGGTGAAAACTCAGAAAGGGGAAAATTACCCCTGTCAAGAAAAAAAGTGCAGTCACTTTTGAAGAAGGTCGGAATTCCAGAGATTTGAAGAGGTGAAGAAAGTTTGCAGTAGTTTTGACTTAATTTTCCAAAACCACCCTTAAAGTGCTGCCATCCCATATTTTCATTGACACAGAAAAAATAATAAAAAAAAAAACATAAATCCAAAAGTATTTGTATTTCCCTATGTAAAATCCTATATAATATTAAAGTAATTGCGTTATATATATATATATATATATATATATATATATATATATATATATATATATATATATATATATATATAAACACAAACTATCAGTGCCACTTGAGGAACATCTCACTGCTAGTTGCCGACGCCAGAATGATTCAAATATCTGAAATGACATTATAGAAAACATGACAAAGAGTGACTGGGGATGACACCGGCGGACCCACTAATGAAGAATCCACCACCGATGTCAGGGCGAAACACCCGAGATTTTAGTGGTTGAGAGTTTATAAGCCTTTCAGGATTACAGTGAATTGCAACATTGGTATCAGAAGTAAGATAATGCGGCACAGGTTTGGCAACATTCTAGTGCTGGTTCTAGCTCTAGGACCCGAAAGACCACTAAAGAGGTACTTTCTACAGTTTCGCAGGCATCAAGCTTTCTATATAATTAGAGATTACAAAGAGTTAATTGGGACGATTAAAGCTTAGAGGGGGGTAATGTAACGGTGATGTAGAAGCAGCCACCTGAGAAACATCTTACCGATAGTTTTTAACGCCAAGAAGACTCAAATGTTAGAAATGATATTACAGAAAGTATGTCAAAGGGTGTTTAGAGAAGGCATCGGCAGATCCACTGATGAATTCATTGCCGGTGTTAGGACGAAACACCCGGGATTTGAATGGTTGAAAGTTTGCAAGCCGTTCAGGATTACGGTGAATTGCAACATTGGTATTAGAAATGGGATTATGCGGCACAGGTTTGCGAGCATTATAGTGCTAGTTAGCACTGGGGCCCGAAAGATCAGTAAAGGGGGCAATTTCTACAGCTTCACAGGCACCCTGCTTTCTATATAATTGAAGATTACAAAGGGTCGATTGGAACGATCAAAGCCTAGAGGGAGGCAATGTAACAGTGATGTAGAAATAGTCACCTGAGGAACATCTTACCGATATTTTCCGACGCCAAGAAAATTCAAATATCAGAAATAACATTATAGGAAGTATGTCAAAGGGTGTTTGGAGAGGGCACAAGAAGAAAACAAAATTACAGTATTATGTAATACAACAAAAGAAAAATGTTGGTTAAGCATTAACCAAAGACCACGAACAATGGTACGTTTATAGTAGATACCTGTTAATAAAAGATAAACCAAGATAAAGACAGTTGTTTCAAGATGAACTGTGCTAAGATATTTCAAGAGGAATATAAAGGATAGTCGAGCTCCTTGAATTGGGAATAGACTAGCAAAGGGAGTCAAAATTCTACATATAATCTTATAAATTAGCCCACGATTAAAGATGAAACTTAAGACTCACTTAAAGTTCTTCTGACGAAAGAGGTTAAAACTCGAGTATTCTTCCTGCTATGTTTTGTCCCAATATGCCTCGTAGAATGTTTGTTTGCCAAGTTCACTCAGGTAAGCACTCTATCAACTTAGGAACCTTAGATGACACAATGGCAAATACCCTTTAGATACATTTTACCCCGGTGATAGTGCTTGGCTTTTTGCAGTCAGCAAGCAAAAGCACAGAATTCAGGATTCATGTCTCCCACCACAGAAAAGGACCTTCAAACAAAGGATGTTTGACAGATTTTTTTTTAATTTGACAGAACAAATCAACTAAATCAAAAAGGTGACTAAACTAACAAAAATAATACGAAATACTTTTAAACTAAATTTGTAATAAAAAAAATAATTACCTTTTTTCTTTTCCTAAAACACTCTTTTGAATACAAAACCCCGACAAATGTGAAAAAATATTTGAATGATCGAGGTTTACTTGCGAACGATAATCACGTGTGTACCATGACAGAACGAATGTAATATTTTTAAGCCTATACGAGGATGTTGGAAAAAATAGAATGATAGAATTACAATAATTGAGGAACAAACTCTAAATTAACTTTTCCCTTAGTTGATAATTTTATTAACCTCAGCAGTGATCTCTTCTATCGTTATTTCCATACATTTCTCAGGATCTGTGATATCTATTGTTTTACCTACCACTTTCATTGTTTTCATTGGTATAATCTTCAGAAATATTCTTCCTTGTTTGAAGGTCATAGACAATGATGTTTCTTGCGTAGTAGTAGATATCTGTTGGACTTCCATTGTCTTTATTTTTGTTGAATATCACGACGTTTCGGCTAGTAGTTATCTCTAGCTGTTTTCAGTTTCACTTGAAAACGGCTAGAGATAACTACTAGCCGAAACGTCGTGAAATTCAACAAAAATAAAGACAATGGAAGTCCAACAGATATCTACTACTTCGCAATATTCTTCCTATTTCATTTATGTCTTTCTTCTGAGATTAATAGTATTCTTCATCCACTTTTCGGTGCAACAAAGAGATCATGTTCTATTTCTTTCATTGATTATTTCCAGTAGTTTTGTTTAATATAATTAATATTTAGTAAACTTCATTCCATATAGCCAGGTTTACATCTCATTCTAATAGTGTTGTAGTCCTCTTGCCCTCTTGAAAGTTTTTCATGGAACCTTAAAAAATAATAGTAGCTTCCGTTTAGGATAGTCAAGGAATAATAATTTACTTAAAAAAAAGCAATAATAACGAATTAAGAATAACATAAATTTCATGAAAATACCGCTCCGTTTATTCTAGCTATTCTCCCTAATATACCACGACTGTTACACGGGGCTTAGAGGAATATAACTGACCTAAAATCCAGTTTTAGAACATATTAAACTAGTTATTGTAGGTTACATACTCGGTAACATTTTGGATATTCCCGGAGATATTTAATAACCCTAGGATTACCAGAACAGTATTCTGCGGAATATTATGCTCACTTTATATAACTTTACGTTGAAGAAGAAGTTATTATAATTCGTCGTTAGAAAAACATTATACTAAAAAAATAATTTTTTACAATTCTGAGAAATTGTAATTCACAACTATCTATGGAGATAGCTATGGAACTGTTACAATAAATAGAAACAAAAGACTGATAAGATGGTGAAATGAAGAGAAAAAGTAAGAAATAAAAATCAAGAAGAGGATGTACCTAAATAAAAAAAAAAGAGATTAGTTACAGAAAATACAAGCAAAAAGAGTAATAGTTATGGATATGGTAAACGAAGCGAGGATAAGAACATAGGAAGTGCTACGACAAAAAATGGAAGACAGCTAAGCTAACCCAAAACTATTTTATAGATTACTAAAATTACTACGAAAGGGAAAAATACAAAAATAGAAATATTTAAAGACAAAGAAGGGCTACTTATAACAGAAGGTGACGAGATTATGGAAAAGTGAAAACAACATTTCGAGGATCTATCAAGTTGGAAAGTCCTGCTGAGAACGGGAGGAGAAAGTAATAGAATAGATAAGGAACCTTCTAAGAAGGAAGATAACATAAAAATAGAAGAAGTAGAAGAATCATCAGAACTTTGAAAAAAGGAAAGGAGGCACATGACAGGATAGTGGCCGAAGTGCTGAAAAAAATAGGTCAAAAAGGAAAGAAATACTTACGGAAATATTTGACAAAGCCTGGGGAAGCAGAAGAATATCTGACGACTGGAGAGTTAGAATAACAATATCAATACATAAAAAGAGGGGCCAAAAAGTGTGCGAAAATGACAGAGGATTCAACTTCCTGAATAATGAATAAAGTATAAGAGCAGTCGGAGGATGTATAGTGCGGCTTCAGGAGAGGGTGAAGCACTTGGCGTAAAACAAACGATAGTTATAATTCTGAAGAACAACTTTAATCCAAAAAAGTAGCCGTATGATGGAAGCAGCACGGCTGCCGAGGAAAGTCACATTTATATAGTACAAAGTACTACCCTTGGCAGCAACGTTACCCTCACTGCTCTTCTATATTTTTCATATATTTCACAAATCTTTTGATGATAAACGAAAATAAAGATTTGTAGAATCATACTTCCACTTTCAAGATCTCTTAAGAAAAATAACATCGAATCATCAATAACGCATCCAGGCGCGAAAGATGGATATCGCCTATCTAATGATTTAGTATCACAAGTGCATTTGTCCAGTCATCTGAAACATCCGCTTATTCCTAGCATTTATTAAAGAGCATTTTTGATGAATTTGTAAGTGGTGATCCTTCTATTTTTACCATCTCTGCTGGGATTTCATCTTCTAATTATTAAATCTGACACTTTTATTCACAAATCTGTAACAGTGTCTATATCTTAAGTTAAATAATAATAATAATAATAACAACAAATAGAAATAGAACGAGAGATAAGAAACATCGATAACAATGAACAAACCGCAGAACCTGCGCCACAGCGAGACCCAGAGACTCAAGAACAACCAAACAACGGCATGAGAGTTGATATCGCTGTGGATAGGCAACAACCACAACAACTACATCAACACGAGGGCGAGATAACTCCAAGAGCTCTACCCGCCGAAGATGCTGTGCGGGAACCCCAACCAACTCTTACTCAAGCGGGACGACCAAGACAGCGCATGAAATGGACTGTGTCCATGAACGAGACAATAATGCGCATTTTTTATAGGGTGACTCAACTAGGACGAGAGATGATCGGCTACAGACAACAACTACATGCCGAATTTTGCAGAGAGTACCTACACATGCAAGTGTCCCAGCAGAGAATAGCTGACCAGTATAGAGTTATTCTCCGAAACAGCCTAATTCCTGAAGCTCGGCTTAATAGCATCAAAGAGGAGATTGAACGTGAGATCAGAGGCACTGACAGTGACAACAATCCGATTGCTGAACCTGAGCCACAACCGGAACCGGAGGTCCAAGAACAACAGGAACAGCTGAATGACCAAACTCAACAGGACAACCCTGAACTCTTTTATCAAAAACTGTCAACGGAAATGAGTGCTGCGGTGTTGGAGTATGATGGAAGCAATCCGTTAAGAAGACCGGCACTGCCAAAAATTAATTCATCCAAAAAACTGGGTGCCATGTTAGACATCATGAATAGTCGGATTTTACCGGCTTATGTTTCAGATGCCTACACTCTGGAGTCCTTACATATGACCATCTACTGTGCCGCGACTGCTATAGCTAGAGCTCTAGAAATTAAAGTTACAACAGAGCGCCGACCAGCAAGAACAGAACCCAACACACCACCATGGGAAAGACGTCTAAATAAGAAAATTGAAAATCTTCGAATAGATATAGGACAGCTGACGGAGTACATCAGGGGCACAAGAACTACTCGACTGCAAAGGCGAGTTGAAGAAATCATGAATCGTGTCCGATATCATTCGCAACAAGATCCAGCGAATGCTACTGCTCAGCAATGCCTTGATACGCTGAAACAGAAGCTCTCTGTTATTGCAGGACGGCTAAAGAGGTACAAGACCAGCAATAACCGAAAACGAGAAAATGCGCTCTTCCAACGATCAGAAAAGACTTTCTACCGTAAGTTAAACTCTCCACCTAATATAGCAGATAATAGATATCCCAATAGAGAGCAGGTAGAAGAGTTCTGGGGAAACCAACTTTCCACACCAGCCGATTGTAACATCGCGGCTGACTGGATCAATGAAGAACATCAAATCTGCCAAGATTACATCCAGATGCAGTTTGAGCCATTTACCACCGAGGAAATTTCAAGAATAATCAAGGAATCCCATAACTGGAAGGCTCCAGGTCTCGACGGGATCCAGAACTACTGGCTCAAAAAGTTCTGGTGTGTGCACCATCAGCTGGCTGATCTTATTAATGATGTTTTCCTTAACCCAGCAAAAATGCCATTGTTCTTGACCGAAGGTATTACGTACCTCCTACCAAAGGACCAACATAACACACATGACCCAGCTAAGTATAGGCCGATCACCTGCCTACCCACACTGTATAAGGTGATCACCTCCTGTTTAACCCAACGCATTTATGCACATTGTGAGCAAAATAACATCATTGCAACTCAACAGAAGGGATGCACGAGGGGAACAATGGGATGCAAGGAGCAATTGATTGTTGACTCTGTCATATGTAACCAAGCCTGTGCGAACCGAAGAAACCTCTTTGCTGCCTACGTGGATTATAAGAAGGCCTTCGATTCGGTGCCACATGAGTGGCTTAAAACCATATTGAGAATGTATAGGGTCGATAATAATTTTGTTTCCTTTTTAGAACGCATCATGTCAACCTGGAGAACTAGGATACAATTGCAGGTGCCATCCAGCGACACCATCGAAACTAACACTATTCCGATACGAAAGGGAATATTTCAGGGCGATTCACTTAGCCCATTGTGGTTTTGCCTTGCTATGAACCCACTATCACGCCGTTTGAACTCAACCAGATACGGCTTTAGTGTTAGAAATAACAACGAAGAGGTAGTCAAAGTGAATCATCTTCTATACATGGATGATCTTAAACTGATGGCTGCTACCAGAAACCAGCTGGAACAAATGCTTAAAATTGTAGAGGAGTTCTCCGGGGATATCGGAATGCAATTTGGACTTGACAAGTGCCGTATTTTGAACATCGTTAAAGGGAAGATGCAACCGGGGACTTTTGTAATGCAGAACGGTGAAACTATAGCTGCAATGGAAGCAGACCAAACATACAAATATCTAGGTATGAAACAGGCTAAAAGAATTGATCATGGCACTATGAAGGCCGAATTGACAGCCGAATTTGTCAGGAGGGTAAGGCGGGTATTACGAACTAATTTAAATAGTAGAAATTTGTTTAAGGCGCTCAACACGTATGCTTGCTCTGCGCTGAGCTACTCTTTTGGAATTGTAAAGTGGAGCAGGACGGACATCCAGAACCTACAAAGAAAAATAAGGACACTCCTAACAAAAGCACAAAAACATCACCCTCGGAGTGCTATTGAACGTACAATGCTTCCAAGACACCAAGGAGGAAGAGGATTGGTGGATATTGGTAAGCAGCTCGACCAACAAATAATAAACTTACGTTCATATTTCCACAGGTTGGCGGACTCTTCCACACTACATCGAGCAATATGCGAGGCAGACGATTCAACACCGATACAGTTGAGGGAACAAGATATTACTTCTCACCACCAAACAGACCAAGAGAAGTTACAAACCTGGCTACGGAAGCCACTTGATGGACGGCATCCAAATGAGGTCAATCAGGACAATGTCGACAACTCAGCGTCGAACTACTGGTTGATTTCAGGACAGATGTTTCCGGAAACGGAGGGCTTCTTGTTAGCTATCCAAGACCAGGTTATTCCGACGAAGAACTATCGGAAGTTCATCATTAGAGATCCCTCAATAGAAAATGACCAATGCAGTTATGGCTGTCGAACATCGGAGACAATTCAGCACATAACTGGAGGATGCCAAGCGTTTGCCGCAACCGAGTATAAGGAAAGACACGACTCAGCCGCTAAGATACTCCACCAAGAGTTAGCAGAAAAGTTAAACCTATTACAGGTAGGAAAAGTGCCTTATTACAAGTACAATCCGGAGCCTATTCTTGAAAACAACCAGTTCAAGTTATATTGGGACCGAACGGTTCTGACGGATCAAACAGTAGCTCATAATAGACCAGACATTATACTAATAGATAAAATTTCTAGGCGAACTACACTAATCGACATTGCGGTGCCTAACAACAACAACCTAAGGCCAAAATATAACGAGAAGATCGCCAAATACAGAGATCTGGAGGTCCAAATCCGAAGACAATGGGCAATGAACAGCGTCCAAACGATTCCCATAATACTGTCAACAACTGGAGTGATACCGAAGAACCTCCTGCAGAACATCAAGGGACTGGGCCTTAGTGAGCATCTTTATAAACCGATGCAGAAAGCAATTCTCCTAGCAACCGCGTGATCCGTCCGAAGATTCATGGGAAATGCAGCAGACAACGTCACCTAGGACCCGATAACATGGAAAGGGTTCCCACAGAGCTTCATACTTTTGGCGTCTTTGTATGCCTGGTATGAGTGAATAATCCCTGGAGGGAGTGCGAAGCCGTTTGGCTTGTAAATCATATAAGGTCTTTATTTAATAAATTATTCTACATTTATGTTTTCAGAAATAGTGGGCGAGTTCCAGTTCAAAATGTTACGAAATATATGAAAAGAAAAGCAATATTCAACTTAAAGAAAAATTAGTTAACAATATAAATATTGATTTGAACACAGTTCAATATTAATTTTCAAAAAAACAGTTTTGATAAGTCTTAAATGAAAGAAAGAAAAAAGGACACTCAGGATGCTCCTGAAAATCATGGTCCTAAATCTCCGTGCTGACATCGATCTACCCAATAAATTAATGGCATAATTATTTAAGTATTTGGCAACATTATACGAAAACGATCTCTTGAACAACTCCAGCGAGTGGGAGGGAATAGTAAGCTTTCCCTTAAACCGGACATTAATATTATGTACATCGCATCGAAATCTGATTTTATTATACAAATATGGGAGTGTTTCTTGATTAAGTATGGAGAAAAATTGACATGTAGAGTGCAATTGTCGCCTCTGTCGCATGTCCAAATAACCGATTTCTTTTAATTTATGAGTAACATGTTCGAATTTTCGTATCCCATAAATAAGTCTTAAATAAGAGTTTTGTAGTTTTTGTATTCGTTTAGTATCCAAGGCAGACAGGTATGGCCCATAAACCGTGTCACAATTATTTATGTGCGAGGGCACTAAGCAAAGCAAAGTCTTAAGTTCACTATTTAGAAAATGACGATTTTGAAAAATGAGTTTCAGGTTTATATAAGCTTTTTTTAATGACAGTGTAATGTGGTAAGAAAATCTTAGATCTTGGTCTAAGTAAAGACCGAGGTTTTTAATTGTATTTTTAAAAGTTATGTTAACATTATTCACCTTTACTAGCTCGCTGTAGTTACGCATCAAATTATCCCTATCATTCTTCTTACGAAATAAAATGGCTGTGGTTTTTTGTGGATTCAATTTTAAACAATGAACACAGGAAAACTGAACAAAGTTATACAAATCAAAA
This sequence comes from Diaprepes abbreviatus, assembly GCA_034092305.1. Taxonomy (NCBI): domain Eukaryota; kingdom Metazoa; phylum Arthropoda; class Insecta; order Coleoptera; family Curculionidae; genus Diaprepes; species Diaprepes abbreviatus. The sequence goes on along the minus strand of JASJET010000211.1, from coordinate 760,867 downwards.
TTTATAGCGGACACTGCCTGTTGGCATTCATCAGGGTCAAAGAATAAATACAGTTGTACATCATCAGCATAGTAGTGTTGTTTCCAGGATTTGAAGACGTTTGGAAACATAGAAATATATATACTAAAAAGTAGAGGCGATAAAATGGATCCCTGCGGAACACCAGTAGCAATACCCAAAAGAGATGACTTCTTTTCCTTATAGACAAATAATGTTAAATGATTTAGCAGCTATGCAAAGACTAATACAGGTTATAATTTAACACTGTCTCGTCTTTGCAGGTTCTTTTATCTAAAGGCAATTACCAAATAGTAAAAGAAATGTTTTTTTTCGGTTTGAATAAACAGAATTATATTTGTTTAGAAAGAAATGAGAAAAACTTTCTATTTTTTTATTACCCTTGTTAACATCTTCCCTGTATTCTTATATCATTTCAGAAAATATTATAAAAGCAAAGTAAAAGTTTTATGCTCTACTGAACGTGAAGTTTCTTTTGTTTGTAGACGTTTCCTCAAAAAAGATGAAACCCTATTATTCCGGATAAATTTTTTTATCGCTGCCCAATATTTTTTTAAATCTTTTATTATCTTACTTTCATATATTTGATATATTTTGTTAAAAATAAAATTGTATATATTGGATAAATTTATGGAAAAAATTACTGTCTGAGTTTTTTGCAGCAAATTTCGATAATTTTTTTATAGAAGTATTTATTTAAATGTTTCAAAAATTTTGTACAACGAAACATACACATTGAACTTAAAAAAAAAAATTATCGTTTATTTATAGCCACAAAATGGTGATCAGTAGAAAACTTTATTCATCCATTTTATGCAATTTTTACTCGAATGGAATAAACGTTGACTTGAGTTACTTGAGCTTGGAATAAATTCTTCGCTTAATTTTATTATGGTGTTAGGTTTGTAAACCTTGCTGGCCAATTCCACTGTTCTAGACACCTAATCCACCTATCCTCAATAGATCATACAACCTCTGATTTATTAAAATTTCCACAAAGTGGCGGGGCGCCATCTAGATGACACCAACAATTTCTTCCATCCAATGGCAAGCTTTCCTTAAAAATAATACACCAAAGAATATACAAGAAATGTGAAAGAGACGTAAGCGACTTCCAGTTTGGATTTAGACAGGGATTAGGTGCAAGGGAGGCGATAGTCGCAACACAGGTATTGGTACAAAATTGCTATGACCAAAAAAAAGATGTGTGCCTATGTTTCATAGATTATGAGAAGGCTTTCGACCGTGTTCAACATCAAAAGTTAATACAACTCCTCGAGAGGCTCGACTTCGATCAAAAGGACATCCGATGCATCCAAAATTTGCACTGAAACCAGAATGCACAGGTAAAAAATTGAAAATGGTATGTCCAATACTGTACAAATTGGGAGGGGAGTGAGACAGGGGTGCGTACTATCTCTGCTCCTATTTAATCTATATTCGGAGACAATTTTCCGAGAGGTCTTAGAAGATATAAAAAAGGGCATTAGAGAAATGGTGTATGGATCAACAACATTCGTTATGCCGATGACACGGTCCTGATAGCCGAAAATATAAATGATCTACAATAAATAGTAAATATAGTTGGACAACAGAGTGCATCTATGGGTCTGAACATCAATACTAGGAAAACAAAGTTTATGATCATCTCCAGAAACTTGGATGCATTTACAAACTCTGGAATAACATTTGATGCAGCGCCCATTGAAAGAGTGGATAAGTTCAAATACCTGGAAACATGGCTTTGTGAAGATTGGACATCGGACAGAGAAATAAAAAGCCGTGTTGAGCAAGCTCGACAGGCTTTCCTGAAGCTTAAAAATGTGCTTACCTACTCAGAATTCGATATTGACTTTAGGGTGAGGTTAATGAAATGCTACGTATGGTCAGTGCTTCTTTATGGCGTGAAGGGTTGGACCCTAAAAACGAGTAATATCAATAAACTGGAAGTCTTTTCGATGTGTGGCTGTATCACAGAATTCTTAAATTCTCATGGACGGAGAAGATGACAAATGAGGAAGTTCTGGGGCATGTAGGAAGAGAGCGTGAACTATTCGAAGTAGTCAAGAAAAGAAAAACAACCTATCTGGGACATATCATGCGATACCAAAAATATGGGTTCTTACAGTTGATGATTAAGGGTAAAATTGAGGGTAGAAGGGGAATGGGGAGGAAGAAAATGTCTTGGCTTCGGAACATAAGACAATGGACAGGGTTACGTGATGTACAAACACTGATCCACACCGCCCGAGATAGAGAAGCAATGGAGCATGTGATCTCAATCATCCATTAATGGATATGCATCCGAAGAAGAAGAATAGCAGATTTTCAGTATAATCTCTCACAATTGTTTGTAAAATCACTAAGTATTTCTTGGTATTTAACACTTGATCGTACATAATTAGACCAAATACATTTACGCCAAATCTGTTTTGGAAATTTCTCTCCCAATGTCATGATGATTTTCAATGCTCCAGAAGTGAGGATTATGCTTTTAAAATATCTTCTCTTAAAAATTTTGACTCGTCCGTTCATACAATTTTTCGTAAAAATGCTGGGTCTTCTTCTCTTCGTACTAAACTCATTTCACAAAACTCTTCACGTTGTGGTGCGTCGCTATAACAAATAACTTGAAGCAGATTTAATTGAAAATTGATTAGAGGCTTTAATATATATAGTCCAAAACATTGAATATGTTATCTTCATTTCACATTACTGGCTTAGGTAAAATGCTTTTTGCATTAATGTTTTCATAATTGAGATAATTTTGCTTAATGTTCCTACATTTTTTTCTGTTCATTGGTGTTTAAGATATCTTTCGTTGAAAACTCTGCATATTCGACTGGTAATTGTGTTGCATTCTCCGTGAATTAAAAATAAATTTAATATGCAGTTTTATTTCCTATTTTTCGGCAATATTTTCGCGAACAAACACGGTAGAAAGTCATCGAAAAATAACTAATTTCAACCAAGGACGTGCCTCGATTGATAGTTATGTTTAGACCTGCTAACGCCATTTTTTACAAAATTTAAAATATATCAAAAACTTAGGTATGAGACATGAAATATATCTATAATTCTAATAATGAAATAACATATTCAATTCAACTCAGTTCAAAAATTTTTTATTAGATATAAAAAAATTACAATTAACACAATAATCAACGAAACTATAAACAACGCACTAACGAGCATTTGGCCTCAAAAACCGGAAAAAAGGAGAAATGTAAATTATACAAGTAATCATCGAAATTATTTTTTTTTGTATACCTGAGTAACCGTACTATCATAAAATTATGATAAAGTGGCCCCTCCCCGCCGCTACGCTCCGCTCAGTTAATTGCAATCTAAGCTTCGTTCAATACGCGCCCATTCGTTCTTGATAGATTTTTTTAGACTTGTTTGGTGTTTGGTATTTTGTACAGTGAATATTAAAAAAAATGTTCGGGATGGAATCTGAAAAGCAAGGTATGTATTTAATTTTAATATATATTATTTAAAAATATAATGACTGTTTCGTATTCTTATGGACCTAAAACAATATGCAAGAAAATTTTCTATTTTTTTTTGTTTTTTTTAACTGATTAGTATTTTTGAAAATTTTCCGAGCAAGGTCGAGCTACAATTCTTTTTTTTTTATAATAAACTATAGACATTAGCCATATCATAACAGTCACAACATTTTCCACATGTTTCTACCTCTTAAAAAGACCGCTTTAAGTTCCACGGTTTTGTTTTGCAATAATTTTGGTTATTTTTTTTACTAACATACATATTTTTTTCCCTATAGGTACAGATTTGACATCAAATGTAATTGAGGTATATCGGAAAACGCTATACATGCTTTTTAAACAAAGCACATCCAGAACACTTGAAGATAAGGTACCATTTATGGTACATAAGCTCCGCGAAATGATGAAATGTCCCCAAAACAAGTACCATACCTTAAGTCACGATTTAAAACATTTTAATAGTGATTTGAAGAAGAGATGGATATCATTTAACTACATAGCAAAAGCTAACCTTTCCTGAGTGAAACTTTAGAAATGTTAGAACCCGAAGACCTGAATATATCAACAGTTGAAGAGGAAACTGCAGGAATCAATTAATCTGGTGAATCGGATTGACCCAATTTGTATTATTTATTGATATTATGTGTTTTTTAATGATTTTTTCCTTAATTCTTATTAAATAACATGTTACTTAATTCACTTATGCATTTTTATTAATTTTCCATAAAAAATAGGTTAAAAAAATTTTTCCGGTTTTTGAGACAAAATGCTCAAATCGCGGCAAGCGAATAGAGACTCTAATCAAACTCTCTGATTTCATTTTGTCACCCTTTACACAAACAACAACAAAAATCTTTTTGGGATTTCTAATTCTTGCATTTAAAATCCATACAGTTTTTATCGCTGTAGATCGATGTCAATTTTATTGGTATCCTTTTAAATAAAAGAAAGATTTTTCAAAGCATACAATAATCGATTTGCTACCTGCTGTCAACACAATTATGATCCTATTTATTTTTTCATTGCTAACGGAAGTGTGTGAATATACATACATATGTAAAAGCAAAATAAAAAAAAACTTACATATTTTAATTCATATATACAAATGTGTCAACGCTCTTATAAAAAATGTTATATCTCTAAAGGACGAATAAACAATCAGGTAGTAAATCGTGCATAAATTCACACACTTCTATTAGCAATAAAAAATTAAATAGGATTAACAGGCAGCAAATCGTATGATGTTAATTGTTTTTCTTAGAATTTTGCACAGTTAAATAATTTATGATTGTTTGTGGCCTTGTTTAGACATTATTAAAAAATTAAACAGAATCCATTTAACCCAATTTTGATCGCAATCGGTTTTGTCAAAATATGTTGAAATTTTTTATTTGACAACCATCAATAAAGTCGGTAGAAAACTTTAGAATGTCAAACTTTGTAAAAGATAGATTTTTTATGGGAAAACGTACAATTACACTATGTCAGCATATAAAACGATACTCATTAAGTTTTTTAATATTATTTCCCTCCCCCTCCCCACCCTAAGTCATCGTCCCTTCACCCTATTGGTAAAATAATTCCAGAAATGAAATCAAAGCACCTAAAAACATATAAAACGATACCCATTAGATTTTTAAATATCAAATTTCAGCTTGAATAATTGGAAGTGGTTAAAATTCGACTACAAAATTTGATTGTCAGTCAACAGCCCATATGCAGCAGTGAAACGAAATGAACTGCTACAGACCCATAGCGTAATGCGTATGTTACACTCACTTGGAGCCTTTTTGTTATTGGAAAGTTAACTACATTTGAATTATTATATTTCATGCAAACTACTACCATCCGGACTATTTCCTATTCAACCGTATTTACTTTACATAATTTCCCTTGATTATGCTGGCAGTTGCATTTCCAAGGCATTTTTAATAGACCGACTTTTCTTATCTGCTGACAGCTGATTTAGCACTATCCGGGATTCTTTCCAGCGATAAAGCGAAAACCGAAACGCAACGCTAATTGGACCTAAGCTAGGTAACTTGTTTAGCTTTTAATACGATTTCCCAGATAAAGTTGCTCGAATGGGTAAAGCCAATTTTACTATTTTAATTGGCGTGCTAAATAGAAAGTTGTAATCTTTTGTTAACAGGGTTTTGGGTTTCTGCGTGGATGTAACGTGGAGGAGAAATCGTGTTACGCATTTATACTGCCCTCCCAAAGTTGAGATATTTAATGGGCAACAATGACAATTTGTATTATTAGCTAGGTAACTTGTTTAGCTTTTAATACGATTTCCCAGATAAAGTTGCTCGAATGGGTAAAGCCAATTTTACTATTTTAATTGGCGTGCTAAATAGAAAGTTGTAATCTTTTGTTAACAGGGTTTTGGGTTTCTGCGTGGATGTAACGTGGAGGAGAAATCGTGTTACGCATTTATACTGCCCTCCCAAAGTTGAGATATTTAATGGGCAACAATGACAATTTGTATTATTAAGTAAATTTATTTGGTAGGTGATGGCTATATTGTGTAATTATTTTCCAGTATAAGGGGTGTCACAAAAAGGGGACAGATTCTTGATAAATTTAAACCCTTCCGTAGTAGTCAAGGAGGTGTAACATAGCGCTTGTTTTTCTGGCTATGGTGATTTTCACAAGAAACATTTCCAGATGTTTTAAAAATGGCTAAAATTTCTCCCCTTTACCAAAAGAAGGGCAGGCGGAAGATTAGTAATTATAGACCCATTTCCTTGCTGCCAATATTTTCTCAAGATCTTGAGATATTAATTCTCTCTAGATTACTTAATCACTACATAGTATAAAACAAAGTCGCTTTCTCTGTCCCTATGTCCCTTTGTATGCTTAAATCTTTAAAACTACGCACCGGATTTTGATGCGGTTTTTTTCAATAGATAGAGTGATTCAAGAGGAAGGTTTATATGTATAATAACATCCATTAAATAGTGGAGAAATACTGTTATTTTTGAGGTTTCTAATGTGATGTCGTTAATTATCATATTTTTTTCCGCTTAGATTGCAAACGCAGGCTGAACCCTACGAGATTTATCAAAATAATGTACTAATTATTTGTACACATTGAAAAGGTCTACAGAAAACTCCGCGATGGTATATTTCTATCTCTCATGGATATCCCACAATAACATTTTTTTGTTATTTACTTTTTACGACAAATAATGGCAAATTTTGAAGCGATTTTAACCAATACAGCATTAATCCTTATCCAATTAAATAGCTTAAATACATTGTTGATTTAATATAGATCTATATGGTCCTTTACAGCACAAGATTTAAATGAATATTTTCGAAGATATTACAGATTTAAAATTGCGGGAAGTAGCGCTTGCGGCGGTACTGGCCGACCGGGGCGGCGGCAGCGTGCCTATAAATAGCGCGTCGGAGGCCGATGTAATAATTGTTGTAAAAATAAAATAAATAGTCACAGTTTTTCTGTAGTGTATTTAGTATCAGCATTGCACCCGTGCGAAGCCGGGGCGGGTCGCTAGTTAACTTGCTCTTTACCAGTCATCATAGTTTTCTTTCAAAAAGTGTGCTACTACAACTATTTGTTAAGCCTTATTAAGCCTTTAATATCATAATCGATGAAATTGACGAAAATAATATAGTGGCTGGCAAATATTTTGATTTCATTAAGGCATTCGATCTTATTGATAACATATTATTATTCCTAAAGACGGAATCTCTTAGTATATGTGGGGAAGTTAGCGACCAGTTTAAATATTACTTATGTAAGAGATGTTTTAATGTTTTCTTTGCCTCCACTTTAAGTGGGAACGATTATTTTCTAAAGGAAATAAAATAGAAGATCACACCAGGGGAAAAGTCATCGATATGTCCTAAACTTTATGTCTTACCTAAGATACACAATCCCAGAGCCTCTTTAAGACTAACAGTAAGCTCCGTTGGCTCTCCAACTCAGGCTCTAGTAAAACATATCTAACACTTCGTTGAAAGAACGACATCCTACGTTAAAAACTCGCAACATTTCTGTGAAATAATGAAAAACATTTACAAGAAAAATATTTTCTAATTAGTTTCGCCGTAACATCACTTTTTACGCAAATAACAGTCAAAGAAGCTCTTTCTGTAATAGAAAACAAATACAATATGCCAAAATATATCGTGGAATTAGCGTCGATAACATCTATTTTACTTATGAAGGCAAGCGATATAAACAAGTCGATAAAGCCCTTATGGGATCTCTGCTATCTCCTGCACACGCAATTTATTTATGGAATACTTTGAATTAAAAGCTTTAGAGATTTCCTTACAAAAACCACGACTGTGACTGTGTTACGTGGATGACACGTTCATTATCCGGCAACATGGACAAGAAAATCTCAAAAATTTTCTAAACCACATAAACAGTTTACACCTAAAAATCAAATTCACCATGGAAATAGAACAGGAAAAAAAACTACCTTTTCTAGATATCCTACGGAAAAGAAAAGAGGATGACTTTCTTTCACACACTGTCTACAGAAAACCTACTTACACTAACCGATACCTCAACGCCCATTCACATCAACATTCCAATTATTTTCCGTAGCGAAATCGCTTGCGTTTCGATCTTCATCCCTTACAGATTAAAAAATTACCACAAAGAAATGAACATACTGCAAGACGCTCTAAAAAAATGATTATAGAGAAAAGCTTCAAACTTTTTTTTATACTCCCGGATCCGTCCTAAAGCTGGACGTACTGCGGCCAGAGTAGGCTTATTGTGCTCACCCTAGATATTACAGCCACACTGTCAACCTAGCCCCCTGGCTCAATTTGTACAGTCCTGCTAAGGAGTGAGTGGGTATTTCTCCCGGTTCCAGACTTACTGACCCGAATGTTTGTTGTCTAAATCTCTCCAGTGACTCACAGTCACATATGATATGATTCACCGTTTCCTCGGCTTGTCTACATAGTCTGCAGCCGAGGTTTCCGTTATGTAGATTCATTCAGATGTACTTTGACGACTATGTGTCCCGTCATTATACCCGTAATAGTCGTTAACTGGTTCCTACTCATTTGGAGTAATTTCCTTGCCAGTTTCGGGTCAGGATTCCCAATAAATACCTTGTTGTGGTTTAAACCCTGTCTGGTTATCCAGTGGTTTTTAGGCTCTCTTTTGATCCATTCTTTGACTGTTTCTCCGGCCGCGCACCGCGGCATCCCAAAGGCCGGTTCTGGATCAATGTATTGATATGCTGATCCTGCTCTAGCTAGCTCGTCAGCTTTTTCATTTCCATATATGCCTTCGTGTCCTGGTACCCACTTTAACATAACTCTGTTGTCTTTTGCCAGAATTTCCAGCTCACTCTGACATTCCCAAACTAGCCTCGATGATACGTTTTGGCCCTTGAGGGCTTTTAGGGCTGCTTGGCTGTCAGAGTAAATGTGGATTTGCTTTCCTTTGTAAGCTCTCCTGTTTATCTCGTCTGCGCACCGTAAGATTACGTATATTTCTACCTGGAATACTGTTGGGTATTTTCCAAGGGGAAAGGTTAATTCCTTCCTCGGTTGTAGCCCATATATCCCGCTTCAAAGCTTTTGTTCTTTATGTTAGAGGCACCATAGACAAAATCGCAAAAATTCTCAAAACATTGAAACCATTTTCACCACAGACCGTAAATAGGGAGTGCACGAAATTCCACGCGAAGAATGCCAAATAAGATATTTAGGTCAAACCAACCATAAAATAAGCGCCAGAAGAAACAAACATATAAACACTGTCAGGCAAAAAATAATTTCTTAACAGGTTGTATACCGAAGAAATCAAGAAATAGACGGGTTTTGTATTTCAGTGTATGTTTTATTAATATCGGCCGATATTAATAAAACATACACTGAAATACAAAACCCGTCTATTTCTTAAAAAATAATTTCTTTTGCACTAGTCCAACACTTGTTAAACACAGGACATAAGATAAACGTCGCAGGAACAAAAATGCTATCGAGATGTGAAAACATATCCACAATAGTTTTAAGGGAACCATGGAAATTGCAAAGATGCCCAACAACTTAAAAAGCAGAGATGACAGTCAGCGATTGCCTAATACTTGGAAGAACCTGCTTACAAAACATAAATTAGTAGTAACTAATAAAGAAACGGTTCATAACTCGGCAACATGACCCCAAACACTGCTTCGAGGGCCGATGATACTCAGCAGGGCTTGCAGCCTAATTGGTCTGCGCTTTATTTACCAATGCTAACTACTCAGAAAACCGTAACATTTAAACTAAGGACGGTTTATGTATTTCAATGCACCGTACTTTCCTTTTTGATAGGGAGCCACTGATTATTAGGATTTTTAATGCTCTTTCAGGTAAAATTATTATGGTCGCAAATTTTATTCCTTATATGAATATTTTAATTTGCAAATTTATGTTTTTATTTTTATTAATTCTCGTTATTTCTCGCTTATTAATTTTGCTTATTATACAGAATTTGATTCGTTTAATTCAATCGCATTCTATAGAAAACTTTGCAATCGATATTCCAATTTCCCATAAAACAAGAAAGTTAGTAGTGAGTAAAATATAATGAAACGGTACAATATGGGGAAATGGTAGAATAAGTAACAATTTGTAAATTATTAAGTAGTCATTGGAATACTATTTAAAGTTTCGATTTGTTTCAGATTTCCGTTTTTGACAAAGAGACCTCAAAGTACAAAATTATCACTTTACCAAGAACAAAAAGATCGGATTTAATTTATCGATTAGCGTAAGTACTTTTTTTAATATTATTATTATTTTATCGATTTAGCCAAATGGCTTTCGCACTCCTTCCAAGGAACATTCACTCATCTCAGATATATTCACATATTAAAAATGATTGAACTCAGTGGGGAGTCTACTCATGTTATCTGGCCTTAGTTGATGCTATGATCTGCTGTATTTTCCATCAATTTGCAGATAAGTTTTAGCAGCCGCAAGTAGTGATATCAGCAAATATTCGCTAAGGTTTGACCCCGTAACAGTTAGTTAGTTAGTTAATTTAAAGGTTAAAGGCACGTCAGTATCTCAAACTATTTAGCGCCTTCTGTAGAAATTGTTGGGTTTATTTAAACTTTACTGTATAGATCAATATGCCTCAAGAAACAAAGTAACGCTTTAGTAGATCAAAAGACATAACTGTTGCAAAATTATTAGAGGTTAGATACCTCTCTCTAGCATTTCTGTATGAGGGACAGTCAGATATTATGTGCTTTATAGATAGACGGGAACGACAAGACGGACATTGAGGGGGGTCCTCGTTTTTAAGAAGAAAGGAATGAGTCATTCTGCAGTGTCCAATGGCGATTCTCTTCCATACGATATTTTCCCTTCTGGACAGTTGGGGAAAGTGGTATGTCTTTGAGAAATTTCTTTTAATGTGGGAGAGTTTATTGGGGTTTTCTAAAGATTCCCAGCGAACCTGCACAATGTTGCGAATAATGTTATCGATGTGTCTATTGAATTCTTTGATGTTGAGTAAAGAGAAGAAAGGGGTGCCTTCAAGGATTGCAGATTTTGCTTGAGTGTCGGCCAATTCATTCCCTTTTATGCCGATGTGGCTCGGGGCCCACATGAAAGCTATGTACAGATTACGTTGGGATCCCATTTTAAGAAGGTCGAGAATTTGATTCATGAGAGGATGGGATGCGTTAATGGCTTGGATCGATCTCAGGCAGCTGAGTGAATGAGAAATGATTAGATGATTGGGGGTGGAGGAGTGCCTAATTATTTCTCTGATACATTGCTTGATGGCAAACAAGTCAGCTGAAAAAATGGATGAGAGTGGATTTAACTTTGTTTTGTTGCATGAAAAGCTGGTTACGGCAGCTGAGCCTACCCCTTGATCCGATTTGGAATCGTCAGTAAACGATCGTTTGAAAGATTTAAACTTAGAGTTAATTAGGCTAAGGAAGTGTTGTTTGATAATGGAAGGTAGAGTATTGTTCTTACCATACTGCAGAAGATCAAAATTGATTTCAAAAGGGGGAAAATCCCAGGGGGAGAAGATCTGAGAGAGGATGGGGGTGGTATTGGAAATGGATATGTTATGGGAGGCTATAAACGCAGAAGCTCTATCATTGGCACCCAATGTGATATTTGAGACAAGCGGGAAATCAGAAGGATTAAGGATTTTATCATAATCCAAAAGGAATGGTCTAGATTTAACATATCTGACGTATTTTATAAGAAAAGAAGAACGTCGGAGACACAGAGGAGGAGTGTTAGTAATGCACTGAAGACTGACTATTGGGGAGGTACGAAATGCACCAGTCGATAATCGTAGGGCTTGGTTCTGGATAGGGTCAAGGGAAGAGATATACGAGGGCCTAGCCGAGTTATAAGCAATGCACCCATAGTCCAGCTTGGGGAGAATGATGGAATTGTATATTTTGAGGAGCGTGTGAAAGTCTGAGCCCCAGGTGGTATGGGAGAGAAACTTTAATAAATTGAGATCCTTGAAGCATCGAGCCTTAAGGGAGGCAATGTGCGGGCGCCAGTTAAGCTTATCATCAAATAGTAGGCCAAGGAACTTAAGTTGGCTGTCCATAGGGAGATGTCTACGGCTTAGTGAGATAGAGTTTAGCTTTAAGCTGTTTCTCTTTTTACAAAAGTGGGTGACCGTTGATTTAGACTGACTAAAAGTAAAACCTGTCTTCATTGCCCATGATTGCAGTTTTTGAATGCATAGCTGAAGTTGTCTTTCGCAGGTGATGTGAGGCGATATATATAAGTAAGTCATCAGCGTAGAGTCTGGCCGTGATGGAGGGAGCAATATAGTCATTGATGGAGTTCATGGATAGAAGGAAAAGGGTGCAGCTAAGCACCGAGCCTTGAAGGATGCCATTTTTGAGAGGGTGGGAGGGGGAGATATGGGTATCCAGACGAACTGAGAAAAGACGGTCGCAAATAAAGTTTGAGATGAATTTTGGAAGGTGACCTTTAAATCCTAGTTTATGGAGTTGAAGGAGGCTACCATGTTTCCAGGTAGTGTCAGTATGTAGAAAACTCTTTGGTACTTCAGCTATTCATTCTCTACTCTCTGATCATTTGTATCCCCAGCTCTTTGTATTTGGAGATTCTCTCATTATGTTTATTTCTGTTAAGAATTTTTTAATCTACTGAAAAAAGGTGTTCCGTTATAAACAACTGTCTAATTTGTAGGAGCATTTATATCTCATTACAGCTTATATCGGCATTGATCATTCTAAATTAAGGGTTATCTCATGATGTATTTCTGATTGTTATTGTTATTAGAATCACCTGGCCCAGAATAGCCAGTAAAAACAAAAACCTTCTACAAACATTTTCTTCGACCTTAACAAGTAACTCGAAGTTAATTTGTCGACACCAGCTCCTGCAGCATGATTTTAAGCTGGTCTGGATCTGTTTAATAGTGAAAAATCAATTCATACTCCTTCAATCATAGCAGTGTTAAATCGTCCGCATTTCATATTATTCGGTGTAATATAGAAGAGTGACGTATTCTGTGGAAACAGGAACTTGAGTTTATTATTCCACGCATTCCCTTTTTTGATTTGTTCATTCGATGGCATCACTAAGATCATGTTACTGTGCAGTTTTTATTATATATATATATATATATATATATATATATATATATATATATATATATATATATATATATATATATATATATATATATATTGACTTTTCTTTGCAGACTTTCTATGTCCGTCCTGCTCCATTAACGTTAAACCATTATTTTATATGCTTCCCCCAATTTTGAGTATTTGTTTCAGCTGATTGCTGGTAATTTAGTCTTATCACCGCCTTGCAGTTTGGTGTTAGCCAGTCTTGACGCACTGTGTCAAAGGTCTTTTGAGAGTAGACATAAATAACTAAAAGGTTTCTTCGGTTGATGTATATTTGATTGCAGATGAATTATTATTGCTAAATGTCCCATTTGCCCATTAAAAAAAAATTATAATTAGAGGCCCTAAAAAAGTTAAATTTCTGCTATTTATAAGACTTGTAACATTTGGAATCTAATGAAGCATTAAATTTTTTTTTCTTGTTAATAAAGCTTTCACAAAATAGCATTAGAAAAACTAAACAAAAACATATAAACTAAAATAGAGACGGAAGTTGTTATAATGACAAAATTTTCATGACTTACTGATTTACGTAAATATACTACGAAGAGTAATAACTTTTCTTTTTTAAAGGTCCATCATCCCAATGTAGAAGATAAGTTTGAATTAATTAAGTTTTGCTTATTTCTTTCAGTGTAAAATATGGCAATACTTACGAAATTCGCGTATCCACTAATTTTCCCGGATCTAAAGCTCTCGGACCTCTTAAATACCAAGTACCGGAAGCTTTGCAACCGTTCAAGGTCAAAGTAACTGTCAATGCTGATGACCTGGCATTTCTTATTTATTGGACAGAACCCTACGTGCCAATGACTGTCGGAAGATTCTATTATCAGGTAGGTTATAAACAAATTAATTTGAAAGTGTAGTTCTCGTATATATATATATATATATATTATATATTTCCATTAAAAATCGGATTAAACACTGCACTCCCTGTGTGTAAATCAATTGAGAATTATGTTATATTAGAAAATGTAGATTTTGTAAAATAATAAAAGAAAGATGATCATGTGTGTCATCTTGAAGTTAGAGTAGTATTGAAAGGGCCAGATGGGATTTTTTGTAAAGTAATAAAGATTATTCTAAGTTTTGAGGGTTTAAGGGGTCTAGTCCGAAAGTGCAATGGGTTTTTGAATTTCGATTTATTTTTTTTAGTTGTTATTTTGTAATATTGTTATATATTTTGCTAAGTTGCTTGCTATCTGCCTTAGCATTTACTGCACGTTTTTTGTTTCGCTATCATTTCCAGAATTTTTTGTTTTTGTGTATGGTTTTCAGTTTTTAAGATTTTCACTCTCTCAAAAACAAAGGAATGGTGGTGTTCTATGCTATGTGTTGTTAATGCCGTTTTATTTTTATTTTTTGTCGTATTTGTGCCCATTTAATCGGTTTTTTAAATGTTGGCTTGTTTGACCTATGTATTCACCTTTGCAGTCTGGCAAAATAGCCAGAACAATTTTTATTACTTAGTAAAAATTTCATCTGGCCCTTTCAATCCTACTCTAACTTCAAGATGACACACGTGATCATCTTTCTTTTGTTATTTTACGAAATCTACTTTTTCCACTATAAGACAATACTTAATTGATTTACACACAGTGAGTGCAGTGTTTATTCGTGAGTTGTTGTTCAAAGTAAATACGCAATATGTAAATAATTTGATAGATATATCAACAAAACACTCTATTATTTTAGCTACAAACTGTATATTCTGATGAAGGTAAAATAAATTACCGAAACGTTAATTTTTAAAAATGTAAAATATAGAAAATATAACATCACTATTACATTTTAATCCCCTTTTTAACAGACCATAATCCTAAGAAAAACAAAACAAATAAAAAACATTTCATTGATGATCCGAGAAATAAACAATAAATACTTATTATTTATTATTATATATATCCACTGCTATTGCATCTCACACGGAGGAATCCATGAAAGCCGCATAAACATATATACGCCATCCGGCGGGAGGTCGGCGAAGCCGCGTTCATTATTTATATGCTTCCTTCCGATCTGCACAGCCAGGTGCATGTCGGTACCCTGATGAGTCTAGTAGAGACGAAACATGTACCTCTGCCGAATCATTGTGGCGGGGAGGGTAAGTTTTGACTTTCTTCTCGGTATGGTGTAACCATACCACCATACCGAGAGAGAGGTAGGCCATCATCTCGATGGTGGTGGAATAGGATAAATTGTGTTCCTTAGCAATTTGTTCAAACTGTGCAACCTCTAACACGGAAAGGATATGGTTGGAACGAAGTTTGCATTTACTGTTCGCATTTTACTTCATTCCTACATGGAGCTGCATATAGTTGTACGTTTGCTGAATGTGATTTCAACACTACAACGGCATAATGTGGATATATCCACTGCTATTGCATCTCACACGAAGGAATCTATATATATATATATATATATATATATATATATATATATATATATATATATATATATATATATATATATAAACAATATATTCTTTGCAAATTTCATTCTGGTTCTCTCTCCATACTAGTTTCAACCACCTAATGGTCTTATCAGTACAAAGAATATACTGTCTGTCCCGCTTTCTTAACGATCGTAAGGAGGCTTAGAACAAAAACCTTCGAACATACCCCTGTAGAATAACGTAATAATATTTTTATTTATATTTAAAAAAATGTTAATAAACAGTAGATATTTAATTTTTTGGTACACACATACCGATTTTATGCTATCCTTTTTTAATTGCATTATTTAAGCGAGTATCATATGATAATCGGTATGTTAATTCTGAATACCTAAAGTATGAATGTATGATTGCCTAAATTATTATTATTGTCATTTTCAATATGTAAACAATATCTAATAATATTTCCCAATAAAAATAAGTTTTTCAGTCCTCTTGTTGTTAATATTAATGGTAAACTTTGCATTTATAGTAATTTCTAACACTTAAAAACACCTAAAAAAGTCACGACAATCAATACTACTGAAAGAAAAGATAAATAAACATGTTTATGTCTGTCAAACATTAAAAAAGCGTCTCCCCCACCCACCATCAACAGCCTTCAAATAAATATATTGTTGTTTAAATCTAGATTAAGATAGAAGACAAAAACTGATGGGCTTAGTGAATTGGTGAAAAGTGCGATAGCGCAAAATGTTCATATCGATACGAAATTTTTTAAATGGCGGCCAAAGGCTACAAAATGATAAAATAGCAGTATCAGCAGATAAATTTAACAGTTAACAAAAGTCAATAGACCAAAATATATATAGTGGGGAATACAGTGTTTGTATTGATATCCTTTTTAAATGCCGTTGGATTCTTTTAAAATTTTGAAAATGGCGATTTAAAATAGGCGCTCTGTCCAACAAACTCGCAGAATTATCAGTAAAACATGATTGCTAGCAATAATTAGTCATCTTGGGGCTGAATATGTCCTCTGAAATTTCCACACTATAACGTCGTTAGGCTGTTTGATAATGTTCAAAATGGCGTAGTTGCCAGGAAATTTGCAGTACAATTAGTATAATTCAATCCTACTAAAACAAATCGATGACCTTAAAACATATGTCCTTGGGTTTAAAATATTCCATTTAAAATAAGCAAATTGACACCTTCTTCCGTTATTACCGAAAGTGCCACCATTTTGAAAATATTATAATCGAGTTGCTCTCATCGACATTTGTAGACTATCAAATTTTTACAATTTTCCTATGTATAGTTTTTCATATATAGATCGAATTAGTTCCCGGTAGAACACTCTTATATAACTTGTTCTTGTACAGGGTGAATCAACGATTGGATGAAGTAGGTTTGTGCCTTTTCGGTGAAATTAACAAAGTAACTATATTTATTGTTTGATACAGTTTATTTTTACGCAGATTTTAAAAATATTTAGGACTCTACAGGATGAGCCAAAAAACTAGGACAGCATAAAGTTGTATTTTTTTTAAATAGAACACCCTATATACGAATCGTATTTTCGATTTAGCTTATAATTTTAAATCTTTTTTATTAAGGGTTTACTATAACAAAACTTTATAGTTTCTGAGATAATTAAGTTTAAAGAAAAAAAGTCACATTTTCAAGCATCAATTCAATCCTAAATAACGTTTTTAATTTTGTGACAAATATATTCAAATTTGGAATTTAGCAAGGCCAAGGACAAGTTAACATAATTTTTACCTAATATTTGCAATAAAAGCTACAGGGTGTTGAACACATCGGCTCAAATTTCAACAAGTTTAAATGAATAAATATATATTTTTTTTAAATGGTACACCCTGTATATTTTCATGTTATTTAATAGAGTAATAAAAACCCTAAAAGTTTTGTTCAATATATCCTATACCTATTTATAATAGTTTTTGAGATATTTCAGTTTTTCTTATTTTCCATACTTTTTTACAGAAATAGTCTTCATTATCATAGTAGCCTTGTAAAATAATAAAAAGAAACTACAGAAACAAACAGAATGTGGTTAAATATGATGAAATACATTATTCGTTATATTACAACGGCAATAGTTTAATTAAACATATTGTGAAAAAATTAACACAACAATAACGACAAGGCAAATACATATTTACTTTTATACTAAATTGAAACAAAAAAATTACCTATTAAATACTGAGATTAATTATTTCTTTTTAATAAGTGTTCGAATAAACGACCCTCTTGTGCAATGCACAAATTTAGTCTTTTTTGCAGATTTTCTCGGACCCTGGACAAAATTAGTGGCGTTATTGTTCTACAGATATCCCTAATCCTGTTTCGCATATCTTCCACTGTTGTTGGTGGATTAACATACACCTTATTTTTAATATAACCCCATAGGAAGAAATCTAATGGGGTGATGTCGCAAGACCTTGGTGGCCACTCAATGAAACCACCACGTCCAATCCATTTTTGCGGATATCGTTGGTCCAAAAACTCACGAACTTCACGATGGTAATGCGGAGGCGCACCATCCTGCTGGAACCACATACTGTCGAGCTCATCCCTATCGAGACCTTGAAGCAGTTGGGGTAGTTCTTCTTGTAGAAAGTACAGGTAACTATGGCCATTTAGTGGTTCATTAAAAAAGTGGGATCCAATAATTCGATTATGATGAATACCACACCAAACATTTAATGACCAGTGGTTTTGATGTTGCACCTCTCTAATCCAAAATGGGTTTTCTGTGGCATAATAATGCATGTTGCGTCTATTTACGGCACCGTTACTTCTAAAAGTAGCTTCATCACTAAACATTACCTTGCATAATAAATTTGGATTTAATTGAATCTCCGCATTTATTGTACGACAAAAGTTTACATGACTTTCAAAATCCTGTCCATGCAATTCTTGGTGTAATTCCATGTGATATGGATGATACCTATATTTCTTGGTCGTATGATTAGCGGTGGATTGTGATGTATCACATAATGCTGCTAACTGACGGCTACCAATATAAGGATTTTCCTGAACATTTAACAATAGTTGTAGTCCTTTTTCTTCATTAGTTACTGGTTTGTTGACCACTTTACGTTTTGGATAATCAACAGTACCAGAGGAATCAAATCTTTGCATTAAGTTTTGAAAAGTATGGGTATTAGGCTGGCGTCGATCAGGATACTTCATTTTGTAAATTCTTTGAGCAAGAAGGCAATTTTTTTGAGCCTCTCCTATTGTATAAATCATATCTATTAACTCATTCTTTGGAAAATTCATTTTACAATATAAGATGAATGCAAAAAAAAAACAAACTACACTACATAAAAACCAAAAGAAGCGATTGCGGTTATAAATTTGACACACAGAAAAATGTTCTTTTACATTGTTTTTGCCATGGCTACTATGATAATGAAGACTATTTCTGTAAAAAAGTATGGAAAATAAGAAAAACTGAAATATCTCAAAAACTATTATAAATAGGTATAGGATATATTGAACAAAACTTTTAGGGTTTTTATTACTCTATTAAATAACACGAAAATATACAGGGTGTACCATTTAAAAAAAAAAGATATTTATTCATTTCAACTTGTTCAAATTTGAGCCGATGTGTTCAACATCCTGTAGCTTTTAATGCAAATATTAGGTAAAAATTATATTAACTTGTCCTTTGCCTTGCTAAATTCCAAATTTGAATATATTTGTCACAAAATTGAAAACGTTATTTAGGATGAAAATGTGACTTTTTTTCTTTAAGCTTAATTATCTCAGAAACTATAAAGTTTTGTTATAGTAAACCCTCAATAAAAAAGATTTAAAACTATAAGCTAAATCGAAAATACGATTCGTATATAGGATGTTCTATTTAAAAAAATACAACTTTATGCTGTCCTAGTTTTTTGGCTCACCCTGTAGAGTCCTAAATATTTTTAAAATCTGCGTAAAAATAAACTGTGTCAAACAGTAAATATAGTTTCTTTGTAAATTTCACCGAAAAGGCCACAAACTTACTTCATCCAATCGTTGACTCACCCTGTATGTTTGTTTCTGGTTAGTTGCGAAAATATCTGATTTCTTTTTTGGCGTTGTCAGTATTTATTACTGAATAACTATTCTAAAAACCTTGTTAAAATATTTCATTCTAATTAAAATTCAAGCGCATGTTGTTCGCGTATTGGACTGGTATTATTTTTTTGCCTCTTTGCACAAACCCGCCATAGGGATATTTTTACCTTATCCCCGTGGGAGTAGATACCTTCTAAAATATACTAAAAACTCTATCAAAATATGCCACTCTCCTATTAAAAGTTAAGTGTTTACAAACACTACAAAAATATTTTTGTCGAACTTCCTCTTTTTTTTTTAGGTCTGTACAAAATGTAAATTTAAATATTGAGCCCAAATGAACACGCATTCTACAGCGCAAAAATCTGCTCTATTTTTCCGAGTTAATGCATTTTTCGGCTTCAGTAAAACTGCGGACAAGCGATAATCGTATCAGGGAAATCATTACGATATTGGCTTATTTTACGAATGATTGCAACCGAATTATTTCGGTTATTCCGGAATGAGGAAAAAGGACTAAATTTAAATTTTATATTTACTGTCGCTAAATGTCAGCCCATTTCGTTTTTCAATAGTGAATTTACATTAGCACGTTTGATATATATATATATATATATATATATATATATATATATATATATATATATATATACAGTGCCTTCATTTCAAAACGAACCATCCTTAATAACTTTCTTAAATAGAAAACTTTAAAAAAAAGAAAAAATACGTCAATTTAGATATACAGGGGGAAGTTTAATTTTGCATTTGTTAAAAGTCTGTCAATCACCTCCTCAACTCCAGCTAACCTCACTTTGATATGTCAAATGGGAACCCCCACCTTGTGACACATCATTGTAAGCAGCATAAAATTGTCTATCCAACCGTATAAAAAAAAATTAAATCGGTTGACGTAAAAGCGAATAGTGTGCAAAAATGTCTTGTAATAATGCATAATATATCGGCCTCGAACTTTGGTATGTCAAATGATTACCCTATAGTGTGATACATCATTTTAAAGGACGTACGATCTGCTATCCAACGATGTCAAAAAAAATTAAGTTAATAGACGTTATAGGCAATTAGGATGCAAAAATGTGTGTTAAATATAAGCAGTTTATTCAGTTTTATTCAGTTGAAGAAAATTATTTTATTAAATGTTCAAAATGTGCGCCGTTATTAGCGAGACAATAAAAAAGCCTATTTTGAAATTCCCCACGAACATTGGCAAGGGTTTCTCTGCTAATTCCTCTACATTCCCGAACAATTCGATCTTTTAAATCGTCAATATTTTCAGGTGGGGTTTTATAAACCTTGCTTTTTAAATACCCCCAAAGAAAAAAGTCTAGAGGGGTTAGGTCTGGAGACCGTGCTGGCCATTCAATTGCACCACGTCTGCCAATCCACGTCCCTGGAAAATGTTCATCAAGCCACTCTCGAATTGCCAAAGCGTAGTCCGGGGGAGCTCCATCTTGCTGGAAATGCAAATTATTTTCATTTAGTACCATAACAGCATTTTCATCCACTTGATTTTCTAAAGATTGCACAATGGCAGGGTATATTGTGTTTTCTAAAAGGTTTAAATAAATTTGCCCAGTTAAATTATCTTCCAAAAAAAATGGCCCGATGATTTCATTGCCATAAATTCCTGCCCACACGTTAAATTTTTCGGGATATTGAGTATGCCCTTCTCGGAAAAGGTGCGGATTTTCATTATCCCAGTATCTGCAGTTATGTCTGTTAACCAGTCCATTTAGAAAAAAAGTTGATTCATCACTAAAGCAGATATTCTTAGGTAAATGGGGGTCCTCGTCAATTCGTTGGCACATTAATTCGCAAAATTGAATTCTCCTATCAAAATCGTCTTCTCCGAGTTCTTGAAGAATTTGAATTTTGTAGGGAAAAAACTTATTTTGTTTTAAAACTTTATGCACAGAGCCAGCAGAAATGTTGGTTAAATCTGCGACCTTTGAGATGGATAAAGTTGGATCTATTGCAAACTGTCCTAGTACCTCGATTTGGCATGCTTCATCTACAACCCTTTTCTCAATAGATTTTTTATTACAAACGGATCCCGTTTCTTCAAACTTTCATACCAATTCGAGTACATATTTATGGCCCACGTTTTTGTCTTGATGCCTCTCGTTAAATGCTCTGGCGGTTCTACGAGCGCACCGATCTTCAGCTCCATAGAGAAAAATTATTTCTATTCTTTCGGCTAGCGTATACACCATTTATATTCACGTTTCAACTAGGCGTCACAATGACAATTTTAACAATAATAAACAACTGGTGTTTAAAGATCTTAAAAATTTTATTTATTGCAGTGAGTTTTTGTATCTATCAGGTACCGCAAAAATATCATTGAAATAAATACACTAGATTGATTAGACTGCAATGAATTTTGCGATGAATTTTAAAACAGGCTTAGTTTTTTTCTCGCAAATATTTTAACTGTTTATTATTTTAAAAAAATATTTATTTTAAATTCAAAAAATAATATTTTACTCTATGAAGTAACCATTTGACATAATAAAGTTTAATGTGATAAGGTGTCTATTATTACCACACATCTTTTCTTACTATTCGCTTGTACATCAACAGATTTTGTTTTTTTTTATTGGCTAAATAGGAGATAGTATGCCCTTTAAAATGATGTATCACACTATAGGGTAATCATTTGACATACTAAAGTTCGAGGCCGATATATTATGCATTATTACAAGACATTTTTGCACACTGTTCGCTTGTACGTCAACCGATTTAATTTTTTTTATACGGTTGGATAGACAATTTTATGCTCTTACAATGATGTGTCACAAGGTGGGGGTTCCTATTTGACATATCAAAGTGAGGTTAGCTGGAGGTGAGGAGGTGATTGACAGACTTTTAACAAATGCAAAATTAAACTTCCCCCTGTATATCTAAATTGACGTGTTTTTTCTTTTTTTAAAATTTTTCTATTTAACAAAGTTATTAAGGATGGTTCGTTTTGAAATGAAGGCACTGTATATATATATATATATATATATATATATATATATATATATATATATATATATATATATATATATATATATATATGATATATTTTTTTTTCTTTGTTTATAATTACTATACAAAAATATATTGAGAAATGTACATTTGGTGGAATAAAAAGACTTTCATTCCAACGCCTCCACGTAACTTTATTTTTATTACTGTTTTTGACAATTTCTCATTTATTTTAAATCCGTATAATGTAAAATTTTGGTGCATGATGAAAAGGATATTAGAAAGCACGGTACAGCACCCGCGAAATTCTTTGATTCTGAGAATTCTCTTAATATCAGGTTTGAATGAAATTATATTAGACGAATATTCAGTCTGCCATTGTAAGTTCGCTTTATTAAATTTAAAGTAAGTAATTTTAGATTCTTAACAGACCGATATTAAAAGAACTTGAGACATGTATATTTTAGTCCGATATATTTTATCCAGCATATTGAGTTTGAAGAAGTTAATTTAAAATCCTTTATATACGCTTCAAGAACTCCATAAGATCAATTTTAGATAAAATCGGAAATATATATACAGTGTACGACAAAACAACTTCTACTCGCTAATATATGGCTAAATAACATAGTCAAATGCACTTAAATTTAAATTCTTTTTACTTATCTATGATCGCCATGGACTCTTCTGCTAAAAAAAAGACACAAACAAAAGTAATTTTTTTTATGTATCAGAAAAAAATTAGTTTTGTTTACAACATCAACTTTTTGTTTATGACAAAACATAAGCACGAAATAACAGGATTTTACATTCTTTATGAATTATAAAAAATTATCAACAACAAGTACCGTTTCTCTCTTTTGAACATTGTAAGAAT
The DNA here is from genome assembly GCA_034092305.1 of Diaprepes abbreviatus. NCBI lineage: Eukaryota > Metazoa > Arthropoda > Insecta > Coleoptera > Curculionidae > Diaprepes > Diaprepes abbreviatus. The sequence continues at coordinate 737,326 of JASJET010000211.1, read as the reverse complement.
GTTTATAGAAAACTCCACGTGTTTATAGTCGTTCCTGGTCTTTCAAAGTCATCGGTCATATGGTACAAATTTTTAATGAAAAAAATGGCCAATAATAAGTACCCAGTGCAAGTAAAGGGAAAAATAATTAAATATTATAATACTGGAGAATCAGTGACATCAATTGCAAAGAAATTTGGAATTAATAATAGCGTAATTTCGCGAATTATAAACCACTTTCGTTCTTCAAGCTCGTTGACCACTATCCACAAAGGAGGTCATCCACGTAAAACCAGTAAACGGGATGACCAGACAATAATTAGATTAATAAAAAAAGATCCGTTCATATCAGCAAGGTCAATTGCAAATCGATTACCACTATATATTTCTGAAAGATCCATCCAAAGACGAGCTGTTGAAGGTGGATTGAAGTCATACCGAAGTGCCAAAAAACCATTTATTTCCGCCAAAAATAGACTAGCTAGAATTCAATTTGCAAAGGAACACTTAAATTGGAGTACAACACAATGGAAGCCGTACTCTTTTCTGACGAGTCGAAGTTCAATTTGAAAAATTCGGATGGATTTCGGTTAGTACGCAGATCTAAAGGGCAACGTCTTAACCTTCGCTATACGCTAGGCACAGTTAAGCACGGAGGAGAAAATGTTTTGGTCTGGGGATGCTTTCCCGAACATGGAATCGGACCAATTCACAAAATTAATGGTATAATGGATCGTTTTGTGTATAAGGATATTCTAAATAATGTTATGTTGCCACAACATGATAACGACCCAAAACACACTGCTATATGTGTGAAAGGGTGGTTCGTAAACAACAAGATTGACGTTTTGAAATAGCCAGCGCAATCGCCTGATCTCAATCCCGTAGAAAATCTATGGGATATTGTAGATCGCAAAATAAATCGCGATAATTGCAAAAATGCGAATGACGTTTTCCGACAAGCGGAAATTGCATGGAATGGAATTTCCGATGAAATTTTATCTAACTTTATAGAGTCCATGCCACGCAGATGCGAGGAGGTTTTAAAAATAAGGGCTATGCAACTAAATATTAGTTAATATTTTATTTAAATGGAATAACCTAAAAATGTGTTATTGTTTTGTCGCATAAAGAAAATATTGTTAATTATGAAATATGGTTTTTGTTGGTTTTCAAAACAAATTTTTATTTTGTTTTAGTAAATTTAGTTTGTGAATTTTGTAAATAAATAAAACAATTTGAAAAGCAATGTGTTTTTGTCTTGTTATTAAGTCATATTTTAATATCCGCAAGTTCGTGCATATGTTTTGTCGCACACTTTATATATATATATATATATATATATATATATATATATATATATATATATATATATACATATATATATATATATATATAATATATATATATATATATATATATATATATATATATATATATATGTACATACTTCATACTTAATAACAGCTATTAAACTGTCATCCACATATCTTTTAAGGAATATTATATTGAATTTAACATCTTTGATAATTCTCTCTTCTAAATATTCCATGATTAGTTGAGCAATGGTGGAGGAGATTGGTGAGCCCATAGAACAGCCATTAATTTGTTTGTAAAACGTAATTATTATATTAAAAGTAATTTGTGTTTAAGGTAAGGTCCTCAGCTTCCATGAAATTATTTTTAGATAAGGTTGTATATTGTTTTAAAATTTCCCATTTCTCAGATAAAATCATTTTTACAAGTTCATTTGGTATGTTAGTGTAGAGTGGTACAACATCCAAAGAGATTAGTTTGTAATTTTCTGGAATGTTTACATTGTCGATAAATTTTTTAAAAGTAATGGAATCCCTAATAAAATATTAATTTCCTTCAGTTATATTCGAGATGCAATTTGAAAATAATTTTGATAGATTATAAAAAGGTGATTGTATGTAAGATACGATTTGTTCGTGAATTTCAGGAAGACCATATATTTTGATTTTCAGTTATTTGTTTTGAATTTAACAGTTTTTTTTTATGAAAGTATTATTTTTCTTTTGGGATAAGAAAGTTTTATGAACCTGACTCCAAGAAGACAAAAAAATATATGTATATATATATATATATATATATATATATATATATATATATATTCACATTTAGCTTGTTATATTCTTGGACATATGGTTTATTTTTATATCAAAACCGAATGTTTAAATTTTATAAATTAGTCATAATTTTTGAATATATTATTTTACTACAGGACTTTTCGATTCTTTCGAATCTTTATCATCTCTTTTTTTCCGAGGCTTCTACAAAAATGAACATTGGTAATGTTATTATATATGAAATAATAGGTTAAAGACTTCCTATTAGGAACATGGATTTTTGTTTTATATACAGATTATGTACAACACATTCTAAATATGCACTCTATTACTTTTGTATTAAATTATAAACATATTTTTGAAAGTCACATTGGACGAGTAGACGCTACATTTTTAACTGTATAAACATGATATATGTTTTGGGTGTTTTAAGTGACGTAAAAGGTTTGGGTCTTTCAATTAAAGAAATACAAAGCATCTTTCTGAAAAAAATTATCGTAATCCAGTTTGGAACAATTGATAACGGAGAATACTGTTTTGTATATTTTAAATTTTCCATATATTGAAGTAAATTTGAGTTATAGTATTAATGTTTGTTTTATCGTTTACGGGATTCGTTTTTTTTATTGTAATCATTTCGTAAAATTCTCTTTTTTCTTTGTAAGTTTCAGTTTTTAAGATTTTCGTATTTTCATAATCAAAGATGTGTTTGTGTTTCATTTCATGTTCTTTTAAGGCAGTAATATATTTTTTTTGTCGTTTCTACACTCATTTAAACGATTTTGCAGATAATGACTAGTTTGACCCATATAATTAGATAGGTCAACTTTGCACGGTATTTGGTAAACCACATTCGATTTTATGTTTTTTCGAATATTACTTTTTAATTTACTGAAATTGCTTTTAAGTAAATTATGGCCCTTATGATTAGTAGTTATATCATCTTTCTTAAAGGAAGTTTGAAAGTTTTCGGCGTCTACGAGCGAACAGTGAGCTTTGAAAATGGTGAATGAGATTTCACCGAAACGTCAGCTGTCTTACAGTCCAGAGAGGGAGTCATCACAGACACGGAATACCCGAAAACCGCCGATTACACACATTCGTGAGAATATACGGCATTATATATATATATATATATATATATATATATATATATATATATATATATATATATTGTAGCATTTAAATTTACCAGTTTGCATCAATGCTACATGTTTTTAGTAATATGACATAATTTGTAAATTTTTACCTGATTAAATTTAATTATTTATCCTGTAATTTAAAATTGTAAATATGGAATTTGTTGTTTTTTTTGGTTCACAACTCTTTTAGTCTTATAACTTATCACTCTTTCTTCTTAACAGAGTTTGTAAATTGCTGTAGTTTATCTATCACATTATTTGGTTTGAATTTAAAAGTAATAAAATATTTTATTTTTAATAAATTCTCATTTATTTACATTCCATTTCAGTATTAAAAATATAAGGTTATAGTCAGTAATATAGTTCAGTTAGCATTTGTTGTGGATGTATACCCGATTCGTTTGACACGAGCACGGCATGTAGAGACCGATCATTTAAGGTTGAGTATTCAGTATGGAATTTGTAGCAATTTTTTTCAAGTTTGTTTTAATCATGATTAGTAATTTTGGACAGTTTGATCATAATTTTCTTTTTGATAATTTTCCATGGCTTGCCAATATTTGATGTATTACCTGGTAATCAGTGTAAGTTCGGAACTAGGTTAGAGTGCTCCAGGTTGAGAATAAGGTTGGCAAAAGTAACAACAAATATCCCTAGGATTTGGCACGTCTGGTTGCGAGAGAGATTTTCATTTTCGTTTCTTTTACTGTTGAACCGTCGAAGGCAGTAGCCTACTCCTGCCATTAGATTTGAAAGGGCAGACGGTCAAGTGTTTTTTTCGTTAAAGTCTACTAATCAATGAGGTAAGATTTTGCCCCTGATCTGTGCGAACATGTGGTAAAAATAACATTTTGTTTCAGGGCTATCTGCCGCAAGTTCTTTTTCATCTTTGGCTTCGTCTCATTCGTTTTACTGTGTTTTTCTATTCTGATTTTCTCGGCTGTTAAGGCATTCTGATTCTTCTGGCTCTATTTTTCCTGGCTGTGTTACCACGACGATTTTGACCTGCAGGATTGGGCTCACCCTGCATTTGGTTGCTGAGTTGGGATGGGCCTGGTGAAACCCCATTCATCCACGAACAACCACAAGAATCCTAGCCATAGCGCTGGATCAAATAAACAGAAGTGAGAGGTATCGTTCACATAAGCATAGACCAAGTAGGAGAAAACTTTAATTTAGGGAATTGGAACTATACAGCAATTTTTTTTACATGTAAATAAAACATAACATATTTACATTTGACATAATATAAAATGTAAGAACATCTTGATAACTTTCGTTACAATAATTACTTTCAGTACTCTTGGCAATTAAAGGTTCTAGAACGTTTGCGGCCAAATTTTTATATAACCTTTATTATCAAAAAAGGGTATATAAAAAAATTGTAGGTACCATTCTGATTTATGTGCATAATAATTTTTTTTGGAATAAAATGGAATTGTTATTTTGTTTTAATTAAGTCGTTTCGTTATGGAGTTATACACCAGCAGTCGATAAATTTAAATCATTCCTCATACCTATGTGTTTTCCTGTTTAATCACTAGGTAAGTAACACAGATAATGTAAAACAGGTGGCGCCCATTGGGTACTCAAAGCAGAGCACAACTATCTCTAAAAGAGATACGAACCTAGCCTCCGACATATTGAGCTGCCGTACGCATGCGTTGCCGTACCCTGTAAAAAGGGAGACGCTGCAATATACATTCGTTGGAACAGCGAAATATTTTTTCACAAATGGTTGATTGGTTACCGTCCATTATTAAAGAATATTCCTTTATTCCAGCAAAACAATCTGTAGTATCTATTTGAAACAGTATCTTCTCACAAAGACCTATTTTTATACGATTGAACAATCTCTAAATCGGGAGCCCTAACAGGTTTTTATTGGGGCAAAAAGGGATTTCCAAATTTATATCACTTTAAACCGGCAACACAAAAAACATTCTCCCAAAAAATAAATTTACGTTTTTTGGTTTAGAAACAAATCAATTTTATGCGGTGTAAAATACCCCTACACACATAAAACTGAGCCTTCGATGCGGTTTCACGGTACACCGCGTTCCGTAAAAGAAAAATTGGCCCCATTTACTGACAGCTCCGGGCAATTTAAGCCCCACGTCAGGCTCTATTTGACGGACCAGGGCTTTCGGATTTCGGCTGAAAGTACAGCGGTGACAACGAGAGAATTTATTTTAAGTGGGCGATTTTTTTTTAGATATGTATGTCGAAAATGGCCTGTAATGGTTAAATCTAACGTAAACTAGTTGAAACAGAAACGAGGTTTGTCCTAAAAGTTTACCAATATCTTTTTAATAAATTGGTCTTTATAAATTTTATAATACGTGTAAGTTAAAAAATAATTTTGTCCGATTTTCTCCAAAATTGGTATGGAGGAATTTTCGGGGTTGTACCCAACGAATCTGAAATTATTTTTAAAAAATTCAAAATGGCGGATCCAATATGGCGGACAAAAAAATTTAATTTAGTCCGATTTTCTCCAAAATTGGTATGGGGGAGTTTTCTAGGTCGCATATAACGAATCTGATATTATTTTAAAAAAATTCAGTATGGCGGATCCAATATGGCGGACGAAAAAATCAATTTTGTTCGATTTTTACCAAAATTGGTAAGGTGGAGTTTACGGAGTCACATATGACGAATCAAAAATAATTTTTAAAAAATTCAATATGGCGGATCCATTATGGCGGATGAAAAAATCAATTTTGTCCGATTTTGTCCAAAATTGGTACGGGGGAGTTTTCGGAGTCACATATGACGAATGTAAAATAATTTTTAAAAAATTCAATATAGCGGATCCAATATGGCCGACAAAAAAATTAATTTTGTCAGATTTTCTCCAAAATTGGTACGGGGGCGTTTTTTGGTTTGCATATGACGAATCTAAAATAATTTTTTAAAAATTCAATTTGGCGGATTCAATATGGCCGACAAAAAAATCTTTTTTGTCCAATTTTCTCCAAAATTGGCACGGGGGAGTTTTCGGAGTCGCATATGACGAATCTAAAATAATTTTAAAAAAATTCAATATGGCAGATCCAATATGGCGGAGGAAAAAATCAATTTTGTCCTATTTTCTCCAAAATTGGTATGGGGAAGTTTTCAGGCCCCACATAACGAATCTGAAATTATTTTTAAAAAACTCAATGTGACGGATTCAATATGGCGGACAAAAATATCAATTTTTTCCGATTTTCACCAAAATTGGTATGGGAGAGTTTTCGAGGTCACACATGACGAATCTAAAAATGTTTTTAAAAAATTAAATATGGCGTATCCAATATGGCGGATAAAATATTAATTTATTTTCTTTAAATATCGATATTGGGAGGTTTTGGGGCCAATCTAAAATTAATTTGAAATTAAGGATAGTGGATTTTCTATGACAGACTAAATATTCGTTTGACCCAATTTGATTGCTATTTGGAAAACTCTAAGAACTAAAGAATTTTTAGTGGTTCATTTTAGGGTGATTTACAACTTTGGATAAAATGGGTACTTTTTTGCCAGTTTGGAGTCATTGCGAGGTACACTAATTTCGATTAGTACTTAGTTCAAATAATTTATGAATATCATAATGAATTCTGAAACTAAAAATAGAAACATAAAATTTTTATAAAAAAATTGAACTGACTTCTAAAAGTGCGCTAAAAAGTGAAAAATAACCATAAATTTTTATATGAAATTGAACTTTTTGAAGTCGGTGCCAAATTATTTGATCATTAAATAAATAACTACTAATATTTACAAATTATGGTAAGAAAGTAATTACATATAAAGTATTTTTAATCTGTTTATGCAAATCACATTTTGTCAGGTATTAGTTTGGCGCCGACTTCAAAAAGTTCAATTTCATATAAAAATTTATTGTTATTTTTCACTTTTTAGCGCACTTTTAGAAGTCGGTTCAATTTTTTTATAAAAATTTTATTAATACTTGTACTTTACCTGTAAATTTTTTGGATCCAAGAAATAGACGTCCATACGATCTGTGAACCTTCGAAAATTGGACTGAATTTAATCGAAAATAGCTGCTGCAGGCCGCTGTCGGTGGGTTTCCATAGTTTACGCGCGTTATTCATTGGCGCTTCAAGGAAACTTATGTATCAAAAGTAATATTTATAATATTGATGTTGTTTTATTAATGTATATGATAGTAACAATTTGTTTAGTCATATTAATTATTAATTTGTTTATTAACAAAATTTTTACAAAAAATTATAGAGAGAACCATACAAATATGCAATTATATATTACATATTCTACTGTTTTTTTCCTTTATATTATTATTACTTAATAGTTTATTAACAAAATTTTTACAAAAAAATATAGAGAAAATCATCAAAAAACTAATTGGTCTTAATTCAAACTTATAAAATTAAAGAGCACAGTTTTGTTAATAAACTATTAACGTATTATTAAATATTTATATGAATTGCTTATAGAAATTTTTGTAAAAATTTTGTTAATAAACTATCAGATAATAATAATATAAAAGAAAAAAACAGTATAATATGTAATGTATAATTGAATGTTCGTATTATTTTCTCTATAATTTCTTGTAATAATTTTGTTAATAATAATATAAAGGAAAAAAAACAGTAGAATATGTTATATATAACTGAATTTATGTATGATTTTCCCTACAAATTTTTTGTAAAAATTTTCTTAATAAACAAATTAATAATTAATGTGACTAAACAAACTGTTACTATCATATAAATTAATAAAACAACATCAATATTATAAACACTACTTGTGGTGCATAAGTTTTTTTGAAGTGCCGATGAATAATGCACCTGAACTATGGCAACCCGCTCACAGCGGCCTGCAGCAGCTATTTTCGATTAGATTCGGCCCAATTTTCGTAGTCTCACAGATCGTATGGAAGTGTATTCCTTAGATCCAAAAAATTCACAGGTAAAGCACAATCATTAAAAAGCATCTTCTGCAAATTTGAACCCTTAATATTCATTTGCCACACCATTATGAATTTTTGAACAAAAAACATTTTTTTCATCCAGAATTATTTTTTTTTTGAGATTGGAAATGATACATTTAAATCCAATGCACCCATTAAAAAAATTTATTTCCATTCGGTGAAAAGTTATCGCAATTTTTTTGGTGTAAAAATTGGTTTTTGCAAAATTTTTCGGCTTAGAATTGAATTTTTTTTAATAGACCTACAAAATAAAAAAACACACAAACAATTTGCATTAAAATTGAGCATTGTATCTTAATTAAGAAAGCGAAAAATTGAGGTTAAATTTTCAACGTTGACATCGAATTTCTCGGAAAATAAAAAACTCATAAATTCCGGATTTGACATATTGTTTAGGATAATAATCCCTATATTTATGTTAAATTTTACATCGGTAATTTCTTAATAACTGTCTTTAAAAAAAAACAAAAGTCGTAAATTTTATCGAAAAAAAAAAATATATCTCGATAACTAGTGGCGCCATCAATAACTTATATTATATGAATCGATAGGTTTTTAATTCTCTACAACTTTTTTTGAAACATTTTTCGATACATCTTTTACTTTTCGAGATAAACTCAAAAAACCGAAAATCGTGATCATTTTTGGTCCGCCATTTTTTTTGCACAGGTCTTTCAAAGTTACCATCGAGATATGTTTTATAGGATGCCGAAATGAACACATTCCAGCAAAAAAAAGCAATGTTACATTTTTCTTAACAAAACAGCTCTTTTTTGATCTAATTTCCATGGAGTATTAAGATTGTAATCGTAGCCAAAAGTATCGTGAGCGATTCCATATTCTCTTGTTAAACATGCCCTCTCATCTGCTTCTGTACTTTTGACGCTGACTATACCCTCTCACACGGGCGATACGTATATGAATAACGTATTACGAAATAAATCTTATCAAATGATATTGAGCCTCAATTTTCTCTTTACAAATACTGAAAAAAAATGAAATAAGTGAAATATAGAGAAAGAAAAATAAAAAACGGGAACTACTACAAAATAGGCCTATATTTTACTGCTTCACAAAGACTTTGTTGTTGATTTATAAAATGGTTTAGTTTTTTCTTCACGTATTTTGTAATTGTATGGTTTGGAATAGGCTTGACGGTCTCTATTTTATAACCTAACATTTCATCGATTTTATTAAAGAAAAATATTGCAGGTAATTTTTGCGCGAAGCATTTTTAATGCTCTGCAGGAAAATAAAATTTACATAATAGTTACAAAAATGACTATTCTTTGAGGAAAATGCACACTGTTATGCGCTTATTTCATCTTCTTTGACATCAATTTTTAAACTCACAAAATATTACAAAGTTAACTAGATTTACTACTCAAAGGATTTTACATAATAGATTTCTGATATTACAAAATCGAGCAAAAATTCTAGGAATAGCAATTCGTTTTCATTTTACTTCGTGAATTCCTTCCACGTTTCTGCATAAATAGATTTTTAGAGATATAATGGATTTTCTTTATTATTTTTATTTTAAATTACTTATTTATAATTTAAAATATTGATATTTTATTTAAATTAAATGGTAAAATTATAGGCGGAAAATAAATTAAAGGACTATCTATTACTATTTTCAAAAAGGTATAAAGTAGAAAAAATTCAAGAAATTATAAAAATTTATCTTGAATTTTGTTTATTTTTGCTGACAGTGTAGTTATTAATTAGGTTTTTCTTTTTGGGTTTCGATCATGTTATTATTTCAAATAGAACTAATACATGTTTTTGTTCTTACGTTTCGATTTATTTTATTATCACACTAACGCAATTTCTAGAGTGTTTTTTATAGAGGTATAAAACTTTAAGTTGGCAACACTTTTTTAACTGGCGGCCATTTTGTCAGCTGTCAAGTGATTTATGTTTAGTTTGGTTTGGCATTTCAACATGAATAGACTGACGCCTGAACAACGCTTCCAAATTGTGCAAATTTATTTTGAAAATCATAGTTCTGTTCGAAATACGTATCGCCCACTACGTCCATTTTACGTCCATCAGAGCAATTAATTCGATTAACTATGGAACGTTTTCGCACCACGTTTACTCTAAAATATAATACGCATCCACAGAGACGTCGTACAGTGCGTACAGAAGAAGCCATTGCTGCTTTAGAGCGTAGCGTAGAGGAAGACCCGAATCAGTCTATCCGCCATCGTGCACAGGAATTGGATGTGTCCATTCACTTTATGGAAGATTTTACGGAAAGATCTTGGTTTGCGTGCTTACAAAATCCAACTCGTGCAAGACTGAAGCCACACGATCACCTAGCAAGGCGTAGATTCGGTGAATGGGCACAAAACAAGATTGCCGTTGATCCCGATTTTCCTAAGCGAATTTTGTTTAGCGATGAAGCTCACTTTTGTTTGAATGGATACGTCAATAAACAAAACTGCCGTATTTGGAGTGATGATAATCCTCAAGTGTATGTTGAAACGCCGCTACATCCAGAAAAACTGACTGTTTGGTGTGCTTTATGGGCTGGTGGAATCATTAATCCGTACTTCTTTAAACACGATGCTGGTGAGAACGTTACAGTCAATGGTGACCGCTATAGAGCCATGATTACTGACTTTTTCGTTCATCAATTGAATAACCATGATGTGCAGGAGCTGTGGTTTCAACAAGACGGCTCAACATGTCACACAGCTCGTGCCACAATTGATTTATTGAAGGAAACGTTTGGTAACCGCATAGTTTCACGCTTCGGACCCGTGAATTGGCCTCCAAGATCGTGCGACTTAACGCCGCTAGACTATTTTCTGTGGAGATATGTGAAGTCGCTAGTCTACGCCGATAAGCCCGAAACGATTGATCACTTGAAGGACAACATTCGCCGCGTTATTGCCGATATACGGCCACAAATGTTGGAAAAAGTCATCGAAAATTGGACCTCCAGATTAGACTACGTCCGAGCTAGCCGTGGCGGTCATATGCCAGAAGTCATATTTAAATTATAATGCCAGAAGGTTGTCTTTCGAATAAAGTAAATTTCATGTCAATTTAAAAAATTCATCTTTGTTTTATTCCATTTAAAAGTTCTATACCTCTATAAAAATCACCCTTTATTGTGTTAGTATACAGGATTTCCGGAAAATACACATATAACGTTTGACGACAGACTTTTAATGTTAAGGTCAGTTGAATTAAGCCAACTTAGTTATATCCGATACTACCTCATTTAGTTGGTAGGAGACGTCAAAATTTTAAGGAAATATTGAACGCTATAATATGACGATTTCTAGTAATATAGCAACCGGCTATAAAGTGGTTTGTTACAGGAATGACGTCACTTGTAAACATTGCTTTTGATTTTTTATGTCATCAACATTATGGCCACTTAAATATTTCTATCGGATACTTACTTCTTAAAAAATTTTCGTTGAATGTGCAATTTCGGCAGGAAAAAAAATATATTCAGTTACATGCATACACCAATTAACAGTAATAATAAAAAAAACAATAATTTTTCTAGTGACTTTTTTGCTATGGCGTTTATTAATTTGAGTGTTGACGAATTGCCATCACTCTCTAAGAAGTCGACTAAATTCAGATCGACATTCTAAATTTCTAAGCTTATTTTGTTATTAAACTTTTACAAATTTACGCACGGGGAATTATACGCAATCTCCATAATAGCGCTATATCTATATGCAACAAAGCTAATTCATTGAAGAAAGAGGTAGCAAATATTAAATACGATTTACAACAGAATGGTTATCCTTTAAAACGAATTGACGATGTTATAAATAATTTTAGAACAATGAACACTGGACAGCAAGAAACACATTCCTTCTTCACAATTCCGTACATTAAGAGAACTTTGGAGAAAATAAGACGAATTACCAGTAGTTATAATATAAAAAAACAGCCTTAAAATCAGGAAATACACTTAGAGCTCGTTTAACAAAAACAAAAGCAAAAACTACCGATAAGAAAGAATGAGTTTACAAAGTTCCATGTGAGTGTGGTGAAATGAATATTGGAGAAACCAAACGACCACTAGAAGTTAGAATTAGGGAACATAAAACACAAAAAGGGGAAACGTCGAGATCAGGTATTGCAGAACACACCTGGGATAAACAACACCATATAAAATGGTCTGAGGCTGCGGCAATATATATGGAACCTAAAATGAAAATAAAAGAAAATTTACATAAAAAACAATAATGAAAACTTCAGTAAACCGAGTGTTGAGATACCTAATCTTTACTAACCACTACTTTGTAGCCTCAAATCATTGAGGTGTGTATAGTGAAGTGAAACGTTGCGCTTCAATGGACACAGTCCCTATATAAGGTCGTAGTCTTAAGACAAAATATTCAGTTAATACTCGATAACGATTAGAGGTACAACCTAATCGAAACGTCGTAAAAATAAATACAAATAAAGACAATGCAAGTCCGACAACCACATTTTAGTCAAGCTATAACATTGCCTAAAACCAAGCTCCTGAAAAGGAACCACAATTTCCACACTAGTGAGCAGCTACAAGGTAAGCCATATTCAATTTTCGAGATTGTTATACCGTCATGAAATTAAATTCTATATCAGCCCCTAACTACAGTCCACTTCCTTTTTCGTACAATATTATTTTCATATTTATATTATATTTAATATGTACGGTTGTGTGTTTAAAAATATACTGGTAAAAATACAAAAGTTTTCTGAAACTTTCGCAATTTTATTGCTCTATTATCACTACATAGTATAAAACAAAGTCGCTTTCTCTGTCCCTATGTCCCTTTGTATGCTTAAATCTTTAAAACTACGCACCGGATTTTGATGCGGTTTTTTTCAATAGATAGAGTGATTCAAGAGGAAGGTTTATATGTATAATAACATCCATTAAATAGTGGAGAAATACTGTTAATTTTGAGGTTTCTAATGTGATGTCGTTAATTATCATATTTTTTTCCGCTTACATTGCAAACGCAGGCTGAACCCTACGAGATTTATCAAAATAATGCACTAATTATTTGTACACATTGAAAAGGTCTACAGAAAACTCCGCGATGGTATATGTCTATCTCTCATGGATATCCCACAATAACATTTTTTTGTCATTTACTTTTTACGACAAATAATGGCATATTTTGAAGCGATTTTAACCAATACAGCATTAATCCTTATCCAATTAAATAGCTTAAATACATTGTTGATTTAATATAGATCTATATGGTCCTTTACAGCACAAGATTTAAATGAATATTTTCGAAGATATTACAGATTTAAAATTGCGGGAAGTAGCGCTTGCGGTGGTACTGGCCGACCGGGGCGGCGGCAGCGTGCCTATAAATAGCGCGTCGGAGGCCGATGTAATAATTGTTGTAAAAATAAAATAAATAGTCACAGTTTTTCTGTAGTGTATTTAGTATCAGCATTGCACCCGTGCGAAGCCGGGGCGGGTCGCTAGTGTTTTTATAAATATTGCTCAAGTCATTTATATCCATTCTAAAATTCATGGTATAAAGTGTTGTTTAATGTGGATCATTTCATCAGTTTTTATTATTTTTGTAATAAAATTATTTTCTGGGTCTAAAATCACAATGTTGTTGAAGTCGATACTATTTAAATTATTTACTGCATGTTCGTCTGAGGCTGTTTTATTATCGTTATTGTAATAACTAATACTATATTTGTGGTTTCTTATTCTGTTTTTTAAATAATGTTTTGTTTGACCTACATTTGTATGTTTGGTGACAATCCAAACATTTGATCTTGTAAATGATATTTATTTGTTCATCTTTAGGGATATCGGGTTTGGGCTTTGTATAAAAGCTTTTGACATAATAGGAATTTTTTTCAGCTACTTGGATATCATACGGTTTTAGTTTTTTTTAATGGGGTTTGTAATGTCTGGAATACAAGGCAAGAATACGTACTTCTGGGACATATTTTAAAAATTCACTATGCATTTTTAAGACCCCCAGTACTCAGGGATTTTAAGAGAATCTTTAAAAGGGTTTTAGGTATCTGTAAAAAATTCACTGATCAACAATGAAAACGCTAACTATTTATTTTAAGGGTGTACATACACCGACGTTAAAAAAAGAAATTTTCTTGTTATTTTAAAAATTTACTATGCATTGTTAATTCCACCCAGCACTCAGGGATTTTAAGAGACGCTTTAAAAGTGTTTTAGATAACTGCGAAAAATTCATAGTTCAACAATTATAAAGCTAACAATTTATTTTAAAGGTGTACATCCACTGACGCTAAAAAAAGAAATTTTCTCGTTATTTTAAAATTCACCATTCATTTTTAAGGGCACCCAGCACTCAGGGATTTTAAGAAAAGCTTTAAAAGTGTTTTAGGTATCTGTAAAAAATTCATAGTTCAACAATTATAACGCTAACAATTTATTTTAAAGGTGTACATCTACTGACGTTAAAAATAGAAATTTTTTTGTTATTTTAAAATTCACTATTCATTTTTAAGGGCACCCAGCACTCAGAGATTTTAAGAGAAGCTTTAGAAGTGTTTTAAGTACCTGTAAAAAATTCATAGTCCAACAATTATAACGTTAACAATTTATTTTAAGGTTGTACATTCACTGACGTTAAAAAAAGAAATTTCCTTGTTATTATATATCCAGCACTCAGGGATTTTAAAAAAAGCTTTAAAAGTGTTTTAGATATCTGTAAAAAATTCATAGTTTAACAATTATAACGCTAACAATTTATTTTAAGGGTGTATATCCACTGACGTTTAAAAAAGGAATTTTCTTGATATTATAAAATTCACTATGCATTATTAATTCCACCCAGCACTCAGGGATTTTAAGAGAAGCTTTGAAAGTGTTTTAACTATCTGTGAAAAATTCACAATTCAACAATTATAACGCAAACAATTTATTTTAAGGGTGTACATCCAATGACGTTGAAAAAAGAAATTTTCTTGTTATTTTAAAATTCACTATGCATTGTTAATTCCACCCAGCACTCAGGGATTTTAAGAGACGCTTTAAAAGTGTTTTAGATAACTGCGAAAAATTCATAGTTCAACAATTATAAAGCTAACAATTTATTTTAAAGGTGTACATCCACTGACGCTAAAAAAAGAAATTTTCTCGTTATTTTAAAATTCACCATTCATTTTTAAGGGCACCCAGCACTCAGGGATTTTAAGAAAAGCTTTAAAAGTGTTTTAGGTATCTGTAAAAAATTCATAGTTCAACAATTATAACGCTAACAATTTATTTTATGGGTGTACATCCACTGACGTTAAAAAAAGAAATTTTCTCGTTATTTTAAAATTCACTATTCATTTTTAAGGGCACCCAGCACTCAGGGATTTTAAGAGAAGCTTTAAAAGTGTTTTATATATCTGTAAAAAATTCATAGTTCAACAATTATAACGCTAACAATTTATTTTAAGGATGTACATCCACTGACGTTAAAAAAAGAAATTTTTTTGTTATTTTAAAATTCACTATGCATTGTTAAGTCCACCCAGCACTCAGAGATTTTAAGAGAAGCTTTAAAAGTGTTTTAGCTATCTGTAAAAAATTCATAGTTCAACAATTATAACGCTAACAATTTATTTTAAGGGTGCACATCCACTGACGTTAAAAAAAGAAAAGTGTCTTTAATTTTTTTTATTTTTTGGGGTTTAAACTAAGAATGGAAAAAATTGATAGCTCTATAGATTAGTGCTATGACCACACTTTTTTTTTATCTTTTGGGTGTTACGGAAAAGATACCTATCTTTCTGATCATATTAGTTTTGTGTACCAGTTTGTTTTTATATTATCATTTCACAATAAACAGTGATATCTAAAAAATAATTGACTTTGTTATTTTGCTTGTCTGTTGTAAATTGGTACTTGTTATGATAATGAAAAGAACATGTACACTTTGTGTTTACATATTTTTTTGTGTCGAAATAACGTGTTTATATTTTTTTATTACCAAACAGCTGATTTCTTCACAGTTATTTAATTACTATTTATACATTTGAGTGGCCATATTATCCACCAAATTCTATGCGCCATTTTATCCAATCCGACGCTGGGAAAGTTACAATTTTCCGCTGTGGAAAACATAACATATACAAGAATTTTCTCAATTAAAAAAGTTATCAGAATTGTCAAAGCGAAATCACTCACAAAGTTTTAGAACATTTTTAAACCCTCTACAATAAAATTTTTATATAATTTTCTAATAACATGTTCCCTTGCAAAAATAGCAAATTTTTACAGGATGGAATATAAATTTAAAATTTGTTATTAAAAAATTTTTACTCTTAATCAAGAAATAATATTTTCAGAATAATTAATGACCTGCAGGAAGGTTTTAAATATAGAGAAACATACAGAATGTTACATTTAAAAAAAAGTGAACTTTGACCTGGCAAATATTTTTGGTGCACCCTGTAAAACAAAAAATATTTTCATAGAATTCACCTTTGTTACATAGCTATGAAACACCGACGCACTAAGTATTTGGATCAGAGAAGAATTTTAAGACTTAAAGGAAACTTAAGTAGGAGTGAATAAGATTACACGAAGGTAGGCGTAATGTAGGGAAAATATTAACACCTACTCACAGAATAAACTTATTTTTAGGCCAGTAAAAGATCTGATTTAAAAAAAAAGTTAAACAACCCAATTTTCGTCGAATTTTGCTGTACATAAAATTTGCCCATACCATTTCCGTCATAACATTTTTCATAACGCGAAACTAACTGAAACATATTTGTCCACATAAAATGAATTTCCGGTTGTCATATCGGTAGTTTCATTTAAAATCCAGAAGCCACTCTATCAAACGAGGCCTGACATGGGACTTAAATTGTCCCACGCCGACACCAAATTCAATATTTCGTTTGAGGGGCGGAAAGAGCCACATTTTCGGTACGGATTTTTTATGAGAATACGTTGCATTGAACAAAATTTAAGCTGGGGTCAACTCATTTCCTTTAGTAGTTTGTTTACGATTATTATGCGGTGTAAATTTAAATTATCACCCCTAAATCTCCAATTAAATTTTGAACCAGTAATAATAATATCACGTAAAATATAAGATTGGAAGATCATCTAAAAAATTCTAAAGGGGCGGATAAATATGGTGAGAAGAGTGCGTGACGAGTGCGTGACGAGCGCGAGACGAGTATGCGATGACCTTGCAACGAATCTTTTTGATCTTTCACGATTCGAACCCTTATCTTCGACGCCCGGGGCCCCTAAAGTGATTTATAGCATCCGGGTGGTGTAAACCAATAAAGGGTAAAAAAAAAATTAAGTTTTGCTTGGAGTCCAGCACACCACGCAAATATTTCTATAACGTTTTAGTTAATGGAAAGTGAGCGAAGAAAGTAAACCTGCCCTGCCATATGTGACGACGAAGAACAAACGGTAGCTATATTAATTTTATGCGGTGAGGTTTTATTATCATCAAGTTTGTTAAATAAAAAACGAAAACCTCTACGATCCTACGTACGGTCAGGATTGGAACTTTTAGCCGATTTTAACTTCCAACATAGTAGCGGATAATACAAAAATTTTACCAGAATGTCAATTTTTAATACTTAAACAAAACAGGAACAGTTGTATCCAAAGAAGGAATGTTTTTCTAACATAATTTCAATGGATTTTAATTGACAGTGGTATGGTGGTGCTTGAAGCACATTTCCATGTTCTAATATACATATATATATATATATATATATATATATATATATATATATATATATATATATATATATATATGAAGTAAAATGCGAACAGTATATGCAAACTTTGCACAGTTTGAATAGATTGCTACAGAATATAATCCATCCATTTCCACCACCATCGAGATGATGGCCTACCTGTACCACCATACCGAGAAGAAAGGTAAAACTTACCCTCCCCGCCACAGTGATACGGCAGAGGCACATGTTTCGTCTCTACTAGACTCATCAGGGTACCGACATGCACCTGGGTGTGCCAAGGACAGATCGAAAGGAAGCATGCAAATACTGAATGCGGTTTCGCCGACCTCCCGCCGGATGGCGTATGTATGTGGCGGGGAGGGTAAGTTTTAACTTTCTTCTCGGTATGGTGGTACAGGTAGGCCATCATCTCGATGGTGGTGGAAATGGAAGGATTGTATTCTGTAGCAATCTATTCAAACTGTGCAGCCTCTAACACGGAAAGGATATGATGGAACGAAGTTTGCATTTACTGTTCGCATTTTACTTCACTTATACGCGGAGTTGCATATAGTTATACGTTTGCTGAATGTGATTTCAGCACTACAATGGCATAATGTGGATGTATCCACTGCTATTGCAACTCACACAGAGGAATCTGTGAAAAGTCGCATAAACATATATATATATATATATATATATATATATATATATATATATATATATATATATATATATAATATATATGTATGTATATATATATATATATATACATATATGTATATATATATATATATATATATATATATATATATATATACAGGGTGTCCAAGATAAGGATCCTAAGCATGGAGATCTCAGTACCTGTTGGAGTTACAGCTTAGGTTAAATTAGAAAAACGTTGCGTACTTTGAAGCGTATTTACATGCCGTTGAGAAACTTTAAAAATTTTCATGGCCAGCTGAGATATTGGGGAAAAACGAAAATTTGACGAAATAGATTTTATTTTTTTGTGACTTTATTTTAAAAGATATTAAAAAACTAATAAAACTTTTTCATTGGCACTTTTTAGATAATACGTGATGGCGTTTTTAAATTTTATATCCGACGTTTTGTGTTCGATAAACCATCATCAACTTTATTTTTTTATATGGCCCAAAAAAAAAGTATACCCTGTATCTGATTCCATTTTTTATTACAAATTCAACGATGTATCACATGTCATATTTTTTTTGTTAGACAAAAAAAAATGCGATTTTTCTATTTTTTTAAACATATTTTTAAGTAGGCTTTGCAAACAAATAATGCTTTGACACTTTGACGTAAATACCTGTTATTCTGTCACATATGACTTAATTTAATGTTTATGGTAAGATAAAATAATAATTGTTAAGTTGATTTAGAGTTATTAAGTTGTTTGTAGAGTTCTTGTCGTTGTTGTTACTGTTGTTATTGTTTATTGTTGAATAATTATTATTGTGTTATTATCGTCGAATATGCCGGGTGGCCATTATAGTCATGAAGAAAAGTTTGACATGCTGACCTGCTACATTTTGTGCCAGAAGAATACTATAAATACTGCAGCAATGTATCTAAATAAATTTCCAGATAGAAAGCAACCATGTAAGTCCATTTTCTTACAGTTGGCGCGAAATTTAAAACAATATGGATCATTTAAAAAGCCAGTTTCATCCCGAAAAAAGGATTCTTCCGAAGAAACCCAAAATAACGTATTACAAGCAGTTGTTGAGAACCCTGACATCTCTTGCAGGCAAATTGAAAAAAATATAGGAGTAGCCAAATCCACTGCTCAATTTATTTTGCGTAAAAATAGATATCACCCCTATAAATTTAGGATTTGCCAAGCACTTAAACCAAGGGATCTTGAACGACGCCGGCATTTCTGTGAGTAGTATACACGCGCATGTGAAGATGATATCAATTTCTCTGCAAAAATAATATGGTCTGACGAAAGTCTAGTCACTAATAATGGCGTCTTTAACCGCCGGAATACTCATTACTGGGCGCAACAGAATCCGCGTGTTCAAAAAATTTCAAGACATCAGGAGCGTTTTGGGTTTAATATGTGGTGTGGAATTTTCGGTACCAAAATACTAGGTCCATTTATCTACCATAGTTCGTTAACTGGAGAACGATACCTTCAATTATTACAAAATAATTTAGAAGACTGCTTGGAGGATTTACCTCTGGCACAGGTTAATACCTGTTGGTTTCAACAAGACGGTGCTCCTGCACATAATTCTAGGCAGGTTCGCGAGTATCTTACGCAGCGATTTCCTGGAAAGTGGATTGGAACCTCCAGTGAAGTGCCTTGGCCAGCGCGATCTCCGGACTTAACCCCTATGGACTTCTTTCTTTGGGGGTTTCTTAAAAGCCAAATATACCATCATTCTTTTGAGACTGAGCAGCAGTTACGAGAATGTGTAACTAATGCATTCAACAGATACACCTGACATGTTGCGTGATGTTTTAAATTCTACTATAAGAAGATCATATTTATGTCTGGAAAATAACGGAAATCTGTTTGAACACCTGCTTTAAATTGAATAAAAAAAATTGTTAATTTATTTGTTGTTTTAGTTATTTTTAAATAATTTATCATTCTTTGTATATCATTAAAATAATGATTATCTTATGGTTAAATTTATGGTAGATTAAATTTTCTTGATTCTAAGTAGTACTATGCTCCATTCAGCTTCATTGCTCTGTAAATAGATATTAACTAATATGTGAGATCAATAACTCATAACAGGTATTTACGTCAAAGTGTCAAAGCATTATTTGTTTGCAAAGCCTACTTAAAAATATGTTTAAAAAAATAGAAAAATCGCATTTATTCTTTTATCTAACAAAAAAAATGTGACATGTGATACATCGTTGAATTTGTAATAAAAAAGGGAATCAGATACAGGGTATACTTTTTTTTTGGCCCTTATAAA
The DNA here is from genome assembly GCA_034092305.1 of Diaprepes abbreviatus. NCBI lineage: Eukaryota > Metazoa > Arthropoda > Insecta > Coleoptera > Curculionidae > Diaprepes > Diaprepes abbreviatus. The sequence goes on along the minus strand of JASJET010000211.1, from coordinate 716,502 downwards.
AAAATAAAGTTGATGATGGTTTCTCGAAAACGAAACGTCGGATATAAAATTTAAAAACTCCATCACGTAGTACCTAAAAACTGCTAATGAAAAAGTTTTATTAGTTTTTTAATATCTTTTAAAATAAAGTCACAAAAAAATAAAATCTATTTCATCAAATTTTCGTTTTTCCCCAATATCTCAGCTGGCCATGAAAATTTTTAAAGTTTCTCAACGGCATGTAAATACGCTTCAAAGTACGCAACTTTTTTCTAATTTAACCTAAGCTGTAACTCCAACAGGTACTGAGATCCCCATGCTTAGGACCCTTATCTTGGACACCCTGTATATATATATATATATATATATATATATATATATATATGTTTCTTAAATTGTCTGTCTTTCTCGTTTGCAATATCTAAAAGTTCCTTCTTTAGCAAATCGTTGGTAAAGGGAATATGTTTTTTTGATAATCAATCTGTAATATTACTTTTTTCAACTATGTCATATTCTTATCTTCGTACATTTTTTGTACTGTGTCCTTCACTGAGACAGATTACATCCAGATAAAATATATTTTTGCCATGTCTGTGGTATTTTCTAATGTCCTGCAAAAAGTGTCTTCTCTAAAATAGCATTTTTCCGGTATCACCTCCATTTTGACTTTCCCTAAGAGAATTTCATTTTTGTCAGCACTATCTACAGATTGGTTTTTCCCATGCCAGACACATTCTCGGCTTATTTCACAACTTTCAAAACCTTATAATGATAATTATATCTTAGAAGATAAAAAGCAAGTAATGACTTGCTTTTTATCTTGTAAGATATAATTCGTGAACGTGTCTTCTTAGTATGTTTTTGAAGCATTCGTATAATTTTTTTCTTCTCGGAAACAGTTTAGGCTCGCACACAGCTCTACTTTTCCCTAATTCGCCTGTAAGTTGTAGATTCGCTAAGTCCCGTTATGCCAGCATATTTCGAAAATAAACTACGTACCCTCATCAGAGTTCTTGGTTGAACAAGTGAATTTTGCACATTTGAAAATATTGTCTTGGAGTTTAAATCCAAAACACTTATACAAAGTTTTGGAATAAAAGTAAATATTTTCAACAGCTAGTACTGAAAGTTATAAGACAATAATATAGCAAGGCCTTACACTTATACACACCTGTATTATACTTAAAAATGTCACTACTGTTAATTGCTCAATTAAGTTGTATACTTTTAAACCTACTTGTCTTTTAAGTATACTACTCTCTCCTCAAATACATAGTTCAGACACATACAATATCTACCCCTTATTTCATCCGAATCGGAAAGCCAAATTATTTATGAAATATATTCGGAGAATTGCTATGCTTTTGGTTTATGGCTCTTCAGAGGTACATAAATCTCTTGTGCATATAATTGTCATACTTTGTCTGACAATGGAAAACAAACGACAGCTTTGTTCGTTTTATGCCGTGGGGTTATACCGTAAAAAAGTATATTAAAGAAAAAACGAAAATCTGGGCGATAATAGCGCACTACCTTGTATAGAAAAATATTCAAGATTCAAACTTCTAGCAAATTCATAGTTCCAACATATTAACGGATAATACAGAAGTTTCCTCAAAATATTTTCCTTACATTTTGAATATATGTTAAAAAAAAAGAAAAATTTATTTTCAGCAGCCCATTTTCATATGGCAGACGCACTCGAAATTTTCTTCTCGCTGGTTTTCTGACGCAATTTCATTTCACACATGCATTTCTTTTCTTTTCTAAAATTTTTGTCCATAACTGACAAATTTTGGAATTATTTGCAGGTCTCCTATAAATACAACATATTTTCTTCAGACCACTCCATATTCACTTATGAACAATTTTTAATCAAGGACAAGTGCTAAATAAATGTCATTTTATCAACAAAAAAAAAAAAAAATATCGTGTCTTCAGTCTTGCTGTAAAGTACGTTTTTTCCAAAGAACGTGTCATAAACCCATCCCCCTAAATAAAAAACATGTTCCCACCAAAAAACCGACCGAAACTGGATCGTTGCAAGTATCAGTCGAGGTACTCGAAAACAATAGAACTATAAAAAATTGACTTCTTGTAACCAAACTGCATTTATTACCTCCTTTAAAACCTGCAGACGATGGCCCTCGATAACAATACAAATAGGCAAAATTCAAAGGAGTCTCGCTGGAAGTTCGAGGCATACTCGTCACGCGCTCGTCCCGTGCACTTTAATAGAACTAGGCTGGAAAGTTGTAAAGATAGTAGTGATAGACAAAATAACTTTATTTGTCGAAATTTCTGCAATATTATAATTTAAACCTCACAATTTTCAAAGGTAGTGAAGCATTTCCCTAGAAAATATAGTTTCTTCAGATTTATTTGTGAAAATAAGTAAGTATGCTTATTTTTTTATTTTCAATATTCATTTCATATTCCTTTCCAAAACCCCGTGCTTCTATTAAAACATTTCTTCTCCATTTTTTGTCTTCAAGTTCCTCTTCTAGGTGGACTTGTTAAAATCATCGTTTCACTCTATTAAATTCAAAAAGAAAATGATACCCTTTTATTTTATGTTATGATTTTTACTGGCTCCCTTATATCACTATCAGAGTCAATTACTTGAGCTGGTGTTTTATCAGAATCTTCAGAAAATCGGTACTTGTGGTAATATTGGTAGAAGAAAAACTTAAATAGGCCAACAAATATGTGTTTTGTCCAGTAAAATAGCCTCCGAAATCAATGGGATTTCCATTAAATATTTTCTAAGTTCTGTATAATTAAAATTTATACAGTTACCAACATTTTCTCCAGGCTTATCTGGTATCTGCAGTGAAGATAGTATAATACTGTTTAACTCACTGTGTTGTGTATCAAAAACAATTAATAAAATTCAATATTTCTTGCAGTGATGTTGATTTATATTTTAAAATGTTCCTCTTTTTCATTTAAATCGTGATGGGCATTTGTCGTAAGATTAAGTTGCTGCTTATTACTGCTTTGAATGCCTAAATAATTCTGTTATATTACAAGTTCACAATGATTATTGAAAATTGCATACCTTAATTATTTTCGACTCTATCTAAAGGGTGTTTTTATAGAGGTATAGAACTTTAAAATGGAATAAAAGAAAGATGAAGTTTTTAAATTGACACGAAATTTACGTTATTCGAAAGATAACCTTCTGGCATTATAATTTAAATGTGACTTCTGGCATATGACCGCCACGGCTGGCTCGGACGTAGTCTATTCTGGAGGTCCAATTTTCGATGACTTTTTCCAACACTTGTGATCAATCGTTTCGGGCTTATCGGCGTAGACTAGCGACTTCACATATCCCCACAGAAAATAGTCTAGCGGCGTTAAATCGCACGATCTTGGAGGCCAATTCACGGGTCCGAAACGTGAAACTATGCGGTTACCAAACGTTTCCTCCAATAAATCAATTGTGGCACGAGCTGTGTGACATGTTGCGCCGTCTTGTTGAAACCACAGCTCCTGCACATCATGGTTGTTCAATTGATGAACAAAAAAGTCAGTAATCATGGCTCTATAGCGGTCACCATTGACTGTAACGTTCTGACCAGCATCGTTTTTAAAGAAGTACGGACCAATGATTCCACCAGCCCATAAAGCACACCAAACAGTTAGTTTTTCTGGATGTGACGATGTCTCAACATACACTTGAGGATTATCATCACTCCAAATACGGCAGTTTTGTTTATTGACGTATCCATTCAAACAAAAGTGAGCTTCATCGCTAAACAAAATTCGCTTATGAAAATCGGGATCAACGGCAATCTTGTTTTGGTCCCATTCACCGAATCTACGCCTTGCTAGGTGATCTTGTTGCTTCAATTCTTGCACGAGTTGGATTTTGTAAGCACGCAAACCAAGATCTTTCCGCAAAATCTTCCATAAAGTGAATGGACACATATCCAATTCCTGTGCACGATGGCGGATTGACTGATTCGGGTCTTCCTCTACGCTACGCTCTACAGCAGCAATGTACGACGTCACTGTGGATGCGTATTATCATTTAGAGTAAACGTGGTGCGAAAACGTTCCATAGTTAATCGAATTAATTGCTCTGTTGGACGATTATCTTGACCGTAAAATGGACGTAGTGCGCGATACGTATGTCGAACAGAACCATGATTTTCAAAATAAATTTGCACAATTTGGAAGCGTTGTTCAGGCGTCAGTCTATTCATATTGAAATGCCAAATCAAACTAAACATAAATCACTTGACAGCTGACAAAATGGCCGCCAGTTCAAAAAGTGGTGCCAACTTAAAGTTCTATTTTATTTTGGGCTTTAAAAATGTCAAGATTGAAATATTTTTATTGCTTATAGTTGTATAACTGAAAAAAGAAGATTAGAAGAATAAATTACAGTAAAGTCCACACCAATTTCTTTTCTGCTCTTCAATGTATATTCCTTTCCTATATAGTCTAGCTACAAATTCAGTTTTTAATAACGTGTGTGTGCATGCTCTGTTAGGCAAATACTTGTTCGCATAAAATTGAAGATATAAAATACAAATTCCACAACCTATTCACCTATAAGTAATCCAGACTTTCAGAAAATGCATAACCATATCCGTAGTAATTTCAGCACCTAATAAACTACCTTATACAGGAAATGGAAAACTTTATGGAGATATCTTTCAGAGAAAATGAAATATTTCCCGCATATTCGCAAGTGCATTTTACTTTACGATAACAGTGTATTGTGGATGGGAGTATGTGAAGTTAAATTGTATCGACATGTGGAATTAAATTTTTCTCTCTCGATTTTTATTTAAAACTTATGTGCTAAATATTGTAATAGTTACCACAATAATTTCGGAGTCTTTTTTGATACGATTTATAGAGGCGCTATATTCGTTTCAAGTTTCAATACTAGTTTGGAGGTTCCCAAACTTTTTTGTGCCGTATACCAGGGGTTCCCAAAATTTTTCAGTTAGCTGCGCATTAGTCGAAATATGTATAAAGCCGTGTTCAACGAAGTGTCGTACAAAGTTTGTGCTTTATAAATTTCCTACTATATAGCAGCAACCCACAACACTTGATTGAACACGACGCAAAATGTGGGAAACAGTCTTGACCGTCATTCTAATTATTTTTTTTTTATCCACAACTGCAGTTTTCTCCTAAACGTCGCAATTTTCTCCAACAGTTTCAAGATGTGCCTGTTATTGCCTTGCAGAGACAGATTCAAGACGTTCAGTTTGTCAAATATATCTCACAAATATGCCAGTTTTAGAAAAAAAAAAGTCTGGTTCGGCAAAGTATCTGGAGTTTGCATGACCTTCCTCTTCCAGAAAAGTGTGTAATTCTTAATGTAACTCGAACGCACAAAATAATATATTTCCACGCGAAAGCCATCGTAAACTGTAGTAATATAGCTGGGCTGTGTGTTCAGCTCTCATGTCCGTGCAAGGTTTCTTGAATAGTCTTGCTTTTAGCGGCCTAGTTTGTAGATGTAGTTTACTACATCTATGCCAATTCAATTCAAAGCCCAGCGAATTCGACGTAAGTGCTTCCTTATGGATGATGCAAAGGGTCCACAAAATTTATCTAAACCTATGTATGATCTGTATGCATTTTGTACTTTTATTGTTGGATCTTGTTTGAGTTTTGTTGGAGTTTCTTTTTAAAAAAATATATCGAACCACCATCACCTTTAGGAATCATCGCGATTGAATTTCCTTTGTCTGCCCTAGTCATGATTAAATCATTTTGTTTTAATCTAAATTGAATTGATTAGACACTCTATCCAATCATAACGTTAATCCAGTTGTAAAAAATGAAATTTTATCGCTCTCTGATTTTTGCGTTTCTAAAAACTACTTTCAGCATAATAACCAGTTCTACAAAAAAAACATCTTTTTTCTGGTAATAAAACCGAATTAGAAGATATAGTAAAACATCTCAACAGTATATACAACAAAATAAAATTCACATTAGAAAATGAGGTAGATAATAAAATTAATTTCTTAGATATCAGCATTACAAAAATAAACAATACTATTTCCTTTGACATTTGCAAGAAACTTACTTTCATTGACTGCACTATCCCAAAACACTCAATACACTTGCAGCATTCAACACAAAGCATTAACTATCCCTCACAGATTTAGATAAGAAAAAGAACTTAGTAAAATATAAAATTTGTATAAGAAAAATTGAACCGACTTCTAAAAGTGCGCTAAAAAGTGAAAAATAACTATCCGTACCACTTTTGGAGAAAATCGAACAAAATTGATTATTTTGTCCGCATATTGGATCCGCCATATTGAATTTTTAAAAAGATATATTGGATTCGTTATGTGCGACCCTGAAAACTCCCCCACACCAATTTTGAAGAAAATCTGACAAAATTAAATTTTTTTTGCCGCCATATTGGATCTGCAATATTGAATTTTTTAAAAATAATTTCAGATTCGTGTTCGTTCCGGAAAATTCCCCTATGCCAATTTTGGAGAAAATCGAGCAAAGTTAATTTTTTTAGCCGCCATATTGTCAGCGCCATCTTGGATTTTACTGCACTAATTTCATCCAAAAAAATATGGGACCAGTGCAGCAACTTCCTTTACATAATGTAAGAAATTTCATTCAAATCGGTTCCGCCGTTCCGGAGTAATCGGTGTACATACATAAAACATACATAGTTGACGAATTAAGAACCTCCTTTTTTTAGAAGTCGGTTAAAAAGCATTTAAATCGTCACAATAAACTATCACATATGTTTAATTCTAAAGACAAAATTTCCTCTTTACAACAGTCAAGAATTTATAGACTAAATTGTTCGAATTACAATTTGTTACGTAGGACAAACGGGGAGAAATTTTCATACAAAATTTATAGAGCACAAAACTGTATCTTTATTAAAAAGACATGTTTTAAATTTTGCTTACCATTTCACAGTTTTCTAGATGCTAATTATCCGTTGTTCCAGAATTACGTGGAGTGAGTTTTTTGACTATAATTTATTTATATGTATATCTTTTTTTGTATAGTAGTGCACTTTCTTTCTTTCTTTCTTTCTTTAGTAGCCCTACAACCCGGGGTGAGTCTTGACTGACTGCACAACTTGCTTCCATCTTACACGGTCGTCTATGATAGTTGGGTCAGTGGATAACCCCATTGTTCTTAAATCTGACCATATGTTATCTCTCCATCGCATTCTTAGGCGTCCTAAGGGTCTTTTCCCTGTCGGGGCCTATTCCCAAATTAACTTGGTAAGGCCGTTATTAGGGAGCCTATGGACATGGCCAGCCCATCTTAGGTGTTGACATTTAATTTCTTGTACGATGTCGCTAGCGTTATATATCTGTTTGACCTCGGCATTTGTTCTTATTCGGTATTGATTAATATTGGGGTCGTGATAGGGTCCGAAAATCCTTCTAAGGATTTTCCTCTCAAAACATCTAAGTTTCATTTCTATTGCACTGGATTAATTAATTTTATTTATTATGATTTACAAGCCAAACGGCTTCGCACTCCCTCCAGGGATTATTCACTCATACCAGGTATACAAAGACACTAAAAGTATGAAGCTCTGTGGGGACCCTTTCCATGTTATCGGGTCCTAGGTGGCGTGGTCCTCTGCACTTCCTACAAACTTTCGGATGGTTCGCGCGGTTGCAAGGAGAACCGCTTTCTGAATGGGTTTATACAGATGCTCACTAAGGCCCAGTCCCTTGATGTTCTGCAGGAGGTTCCTTGGTATCACTCCAGTTGTTGACAGTATTATAGGAATCGTGTGGACGCTGTTCATTGCCCACTGTCTGCGGATTTGCACCCCCAGATCTCTGTATTTGGCGATCTTCTCGTTGCATTTTGACCTTTGGTTATTGTTGTTCGGTACAGCGATGTCGATTAGTGTAGTTCGCCTGGAAATTTTATCTGTTAGTATAATGTCTGGCTTGTTATAAGCAACTGTTTGATCTGTTAGGACCGTTCGATCCCAGTATAACTTGAACTCGTTATTTTCAAGAATAGGCTCTGAATTATATTTCTAGTAAGGCACTTTTCCTACCTGCAATAGTTTTAACTTATCTGCTAACTATTGATGGAGTATCTTAGCGGCTGAATCGTGTCTTTCCTTATACTCGGTTGCGGCAAACGTTTGGCATCCTTCAGTTATGTGCTGGATCGTTTCTGATGTTCGACAGCCATATCTACATTGGTCATTTTCTATGGAGGGATCTCTGATAATGAATTTCCGATAGTTCTTCGTCGGAATAACCTGGTCTTGGATAGCTAAAAAGAAGCCCTCGGTTTCCGAAAACATCCGTCCTGAAATCAACCAGTAGTTAGTTATTTATAATTATTAATAGTTTTATGTTTGTACGTGATCAATAGTGTGTTTGTTATTATTGTAAATATATAAATATTTGTAAGTTATATAATTTTGTGATGACTTGCGTACTCGTATATATTATTTATAGTATTAGATCAAAAGAAATCGGTAATTTTTTTAAATTAATATTTCTGCCTTTATATGCGAATTTCGAAAACATGTTTCATAGTGGATATCAATATTGTGTTGAAAACATTGCTCCAAAATTTCATCAGAACAACGTTTATTAGCATATATACATAGCCATATTTATAACACAAAGCTAAAATTAACCTTTTATTTGCTCCGAAGATATTGACGTTTCCAAGGAAAATAGGACATACGGTAGTAATCAAACATAATAAATCCGATCCCTTCGGGATCACTTTTAATATAAAATGTATGATTATGGCCTAAAGGTTTTCGGTCCGATAATCCTTATCTTTTCACCCTTTGACATGAATTTTTAAATCGAAAAATTCCGCAAATCCCTCTAACGAGATTTACCCAGAAAACTTGATGGGTTTTAATATTATGCACGTCACGTGACATCACATAGTAAAATCGATCCGAACACTTCGTAAATCTCCTCGTGCGTTTTATTTTATATTTTCAGATATTTTTCCCGATAAATTTTTCGTTTACAACTTGTGGTTTATGAGGTGAGGGAATTATTATGCAGTTCGTTTTATGCGTCCCTAAATTTTATTGCTGCATTATTGACTGTGGAATATTCTAAAGTAATGTATAGTCAGTGATAAAATTATAGATAGATAGATAAATAAATTTATTTTATTATATTTTATATAAAATATATAATTGTAATAAGTCACATTTGGATAACAAAATAATAAAAGTAAATATTTACTTTTTTCTTTTTTTTTTTGGGTTTTCGGTTCTGTCAGTGGAATAAAAATTAATTTATTTCTTCATAGATGTTTTATTTTTTATTACAAACGTTTCGACCTTATTATCGGTCTTCATCGGTGTCCCATCTACAAACAGTTTTCGAAATAGTTAGCAATTAGTTCACATGAAAAATTAAAATTTTGTGAAACTTACTTATAACAATAACAAGTTCCAAACATAAAAACATAAATATTAAAAGTTTTTCATACAAGAACGTCATATTTTTAAAAATTACTTACAATCAATATACTTAAAATATAACCCTAGTTTACAGTACATCTGTTGCCGAAGCAATTTTAGCTGTTGTTGACTACATATGATATACTAATTTCAAATATATGAGTAGAATTTTTTTATCAGCTCTAGTTTCTAAGTTTCAGCTATGTAGGTATAAAACAGAAAAAACATATATATTTACTAAGAAAAAATTTATTAAAAATCAAGTTAATCATTGAGTTCTAAAAAACTTCGTTTTAAAGCTCTTCTCTGATGTATAGGCTTAGGAAAATGACGTGTCAGAGACCAACAATAGTCAGACATCATATTCGTATCCCAGAAACCCTGATAGCGCTCTTCCATGACGCATAAGTCCTGATGCATACGCTCTCCCTGCTCTTCGCTCATATCTCCTAAATTTTCCGGAAACCTGTCTAGGTGACTATGTAGGAAGTGGAGTTTTATGCTCATATTGCACCCCAAATTTTTTAATTGTAACAGAAGATCTTCTATAAGTTCAATATAATTTTCTGATTTTTTATTTCCGAGAAAATTCTGGATCACAAAGACGAAAGCTGTCCAAACTCTTAGTTCTAACTCAGTCATAGAATTTCTAAATTGAGTATCTTTCGTAAGTTGTCTAATTTGGGGGCCATCAAAAATACCGGCTTTAATCTTTTCCATAGTGAGCTGAGGAAATTTTTGGCAAATGTAAGAAAAGCAGTCCCCGTCTTTATCTAATGATTTAACAAACTGTTTCTTGATGCCCAGTTTTATATGTAATGGTGGAAGAATAATTTTGTCACAAGCTACTAGTGAATTCTGGACTATATTTTGCTTTCCAGGCTTCATATTTTTTCTCAAGGGCCAGTTTCTTCTTACCCAATGCTCTTGTTTAGCTCTACTGTCCCAAACACATATAAAACAGGGAAACTTAGTATAACCACTTTGTTGACCGAGAAGAATGTTCACCATTTTTATATCAACACAAATTTGCCACATATGATCATTGTACTGTATTTTATTTAAAACTAGCGAGATGTTACAATATTCTTCCTTTAACTTTATACTGTGGGCAATAGGTACCCCAGCGTATTTATTTCCATTATGTAATAGAATACATTTTAGGCTACGTTTTGAACTGTCAATGAATAAATGCCAGTCGTTTGGTTCGTATTGTTTCAAGCCCATTTTTATCAAAAAGTTTTTAATGTCTGAACAAAAGGTAATACCGGTTTCTTTGGAAAAATAACGCCGTAATTCTTTATCTCTTTCACGATAAAAAGTTATTTTAGTATTTGAGGAAATTAAATTTTTTTCTCTCAGTCTTGATGCCAACAATTCTGAAGCTTATTTAGAAAGATTTAAATCTCTTACAAGATCATCGAACTCATTTTGGGAAAAGCATTTTGGCTCATTTGATATACTTTCAAAATGAGCATCATTTTGTGATGAGCTTGGTTCTTTCTTGTCTTGTTCTAAGGGTTCAGATATATTTTTAGGCACTGAAAAGTCAGGTGAATGGTGCACTGGACGCTGAACACAACTAGTACTTGGGTACTGCCATTTAGCTCGATTTTTAGTGTTTAGACCATTTACGTTCACGCTACAAAAGTAACAGTCTTCGAGATGATTTTGTGGTTCTCGCCAAATAGTCGGTGTTTCAAATTTAAAGGCACTTCTTTTACCACTTTTTCATCATCTTAAATATTCCACACACGATTTACAAATACAATTAGGAGCCCAAGACTTTTCATTTTTATCTAAGAGCACCTCAAAATACTCAAAATAGGTATTTTTCTCCAACTCTGATATAATTTTTCTACAATTGTTAAACACATATTCTCCGCATACATAGCAAAAATTATTTGGATTGTTTAAACAACGTCTCCTTGAAATACTCATGACGCAAAAACGTCAGATACTAATCTTAACGCAGTAAAATACGCACGTTATCGATAAATAAATACGCATAAATGATAAAAATCAAAAAAAAAGTAAGTCGAGCTGCACAAAAATTTTTGAGGTTAGATTTGACAAAAACAGGTCATAAGTGAATATTATTAACCATAAAATTTACGGCAACAAAAAAAAGTTAAATTTTGTAAACTAGTGTAATAGTTTACCATGTTTTTCTATATTAAGATGAGGAATAACTGCGCGCAGTATATACATAAATTCATTTTTGACGGTGTTTGTGTGTGTGAGTGCATTTTATATTTTTTATAGTTTTTTTAATTATTCTACAGGGGCGTGCAAAAACGATTTCTTTAATTTAAAATGTTAAAATATATTTTACTGAGATTTTTTATGTCCGTTTTGTCATTCACTGTGTTAGGATTGTTCTTAATTAAAATAATTTCCAGACACTAGTTTTTTTGTTGATTTAATTCAATTTTAAGAATCTTCATGAGCTGAAAATGGAAAGTAAATGTTTCTTCATTTTGGTGTTTAGTTATAATGGGTGGTTTGCCCTATGTAAACCCCGTGACATTCATTACAAGGTATTTCATATATTAAGTGCGTCTGTCTATTCTTTGGTAGTTTACTCTTCATAGATCCAAAAAATTGTTTTTACAAATTCTCTTTTATGGGCAACTGAGATGTTAGGTTTTTTGAAATAACTTTGTAAATTTTCAGATAACCCCTGTATATATGGTAGACTTAAATATGTATTTTTCTGTTTATCCTTTATTTCTTGTTGTTTTTTTTTCGAATAAAATATGTTGCTTTCTTGAATTAAATAATATATTAATAAATTATGATGGATAACTATTTTTCAAATGTATTTGTTTTGCTTTTTTTATTGCTGTGTTCATATATAGAGGGTCACTGAGTCCTATAGCACGGTCTGCCAAACCAACCACAATAGATTTTTTTTGGAGCATGGTATGCTGTGAAAAGTAATTTAAGTATCTGCCAGACCAAGTTTGTTTTGTATACCACGCCGTATCTATTTTGTTTTTATTATGGTGTAGTGTCATGTCAAGAAAGTTTATTTTGTTGTTATTCTCTACCTCTATTGTAAATTGGAGTTTTGGATGGTAAGAATTGAAAATATTTAAAATATATTCATTTTTGTCCTTTGGTACTCCAATTTACAATAGAGATAGAGAATAACAACAAAATAAACTTTCTTGTTATGACACTAAACCATAATAAATACAAAATAGGCACGAAGTGGTATACAAAACAAACCTAGTCTGGCAGATACCTGAGACTCAGTGACCCTCTATATATGACTACTGCAATAAAAAAGCAAAACAAACACTTTTAAAAAATAGTTATCCATCAAAACTTATTAACACATTATTTAGTTCAAGAAAGCAACATATTTTATCCAAAAAAAAAAAAGAATTCCAAAAGAAATAAAAGATAAACAGAAAAACACATATACGCATATGCACAAAGTTACTTTCAAGATTCAAAATAAATGTAGTAGCATTACAACGGCATAATGTGAATATTTCCACTGCGATTGCATCTCACACGGAGGAGTCCGTGAAAACCGCATAAACATATATACGCTATCCGGCGGGAAGTCGGCGAAGCCGCGTTCAGTGTTGCATAATTCCTTCCTATCTGTCGTTTGCACAAACAGGTGCATGTCGGTACCCTGATGAATCTAGTAAAGGCGAAACATGTACCTCTGCCGTATCACTGTGGCGGGGAGGGTAAGTTTTGACTTTTTTTCTCGGTATGGTGGTACAGGTAGGCCATCATCTTGATGGTGGTGGAATAGGATAAATTGTGTTCCTTAGCAATTTGTTCAAACTGTGCAACCTCTAACACGGAAAGGATATGGTTGGAACGAAGTTTGCATTTACTGTTCGCATTCTACTTCATTCATAGACGGAGCTGCACATAGTTGTACGTTTTGCTGAATGTGATTTCAGCACTACAACGACATAATGTGGATATATCCACTGCTATTGCATCTCACACGGAGGTATCCGTGAAAGCCGCATAAACATATATATATATATATATATATATATATATATATATATATATATATATATATATATATATATATATATAAATGCAATTTTTAAAATGTTTGCCGAAAAGTTTGAAACTATGCTCCTTACGAAAAAATCACATGTCTCTTCATTGGCTATGAAAACCCACTGGCCTCCCGAACACAAGAGATGGAAAATTATTTTCAGTGCATCAAACTTATATTAATCTTTAAGGTCATCCTAAAACACAGTGTATGGTGCCATAACGTCGCGTTATCCTTAAAGTAAAATTCCACATTAACCCTCTAAAACTCCCCTTGGCATGTTAAATTACTTAAATATTGCTATAAAAGACAGTAAACAAAGTGATATATTTCATTTTATGGAGCGCTTATTCATAAGCCGTTATGCGATACCATAAAAGTCAAGAGACAAGTGGGTGCATAAAGTAAATGAGTTTACAAAGTGTCAGAGGCATATGAAGCATTTTTTAATTTGTTAACTTCATTTTTTCATTTAGAAACGTAGTTTAATGGTAAAATATAGAATTGTTATTTGTAATTAAGTATGTGAAATTTCGATAAATATTACAATTCTCCATTATCTTAGGATATGACAAATCTAATAATCTATAAAATGCTTCACATCGTAAAGACAAATTAAATTCCAGATGCTAGTGGCCTCAACTGATTATAAATATGGAGTTTAGTTGGACCAGGTCAATACAACAACTTATGGAATAATTTGCTGTATTTGTCGACGTTTCGACCTCTATGAGATCATCCTCAGGATTTTAAAATGTTTGAATATTTCTAAAATAAGGAATCTCTTCTAGTTGTATTTGAATTTCCTAGAATTTCCATATAAAATACAAAATATACACTTTAATTTAGTGATGCATTATTCTTTCTAAAATATATTAATTTTAATATTTTTCTCTCTTGCTTTTCTCTTAAATATATTACATAAATTATAAAGAACAACTTTACATAAAGTACATAATACAATAATTTTGACGATACAGGTATGCAATAATGACAACACACACTAAAAGAATATAAATCAATTTCATTCACATAAATTGGCATAAGCAGTGCACACCTGTAGTAGTGCACATACAGCTAGATCCCTTTCGTACAAAATAAAATTAAAAACATTTCTAGGAAGTAATATGCTGGATAATTTAATTATATTTATAAATTGGGGAAGAACGGGCCAGAACCAAACAAAATATCAATTTGTACTGACGTCTAAAATCATTATCTGAATTTTTTCTATATAGAGATAATTTTTTATACCTTAGATTATTTATATATTTTTCTCTTTGTTAAATATTGAAAAGAAACAAGTAGGTAATACCAACTTAATCTACAGGATGTTGTTTAAAATTTATTATGTTAAAATACGAGGTGCTCAGATTATTAGTATCCTGTTTTTTGTTAATAATATTCTTATGTTTTTTTTTTATTTCTATCATTTCACTCATAAGTCGTTTTTTATAGTTACTCTACCTAGAAAGTATCGATGTTTGGTTAAAATCAAAGTGATGTTGCCAAATTTCAGAATGTTCAGCTTGAGTCGTTTTATTTTTGTTATTAACCAGGTTTGAAGGTCTTACAATTCGTTTGTGTTCTGTTATTCTAGTTTTCAGATATCTACCAGTTTGACCTATATAAACCCCTTCACAATCCGAGCATGGAATTTTATAAACAATATTGCTATCGAGATCTTTAGGAGTAGGTGTTTTTAATTTTATAAATAGTTTTTTAGTGGTATTTTCGTTTCTAAAGGCCATATTAAGGGAATCACTTTCAAGATCCTTTGCTAATTTTTCCGAAAGATCCCTGATATAGGGTATTTTATAATAAGTGGATTGATTTTTAGCAGGTTTATTATATATGGTATCAGATCTAAATAATATCTTATTAACTAGTTTCTTTGGATAGTCATTTTTTATATAAATTAAATGTTTATAAACTTAGTTGTAGTAACACAACAATAAAATCACTAAAAGATTGTTATTAATAGATATACTCTTCTGTCATTGCCATTTTTAATTATAACTTTATCGTTTAAGATTATTAAGTAATGCACAGAAAACTCAATATAACAGGGATGTTAACTATTTTTGAGAAAGAGTTTAAAACATATACTAATACTTTAAAAATCATATATTTTAAATTCCGTTTTAAATTCCAATCCAATACATATCACTTTACCGCTTTGACATTACATGTTGCTAAAGACTGGTAGACTGACAAGGAGATAAAAAGTTTTTTCAAGTTGTGTAATAAAAGATGAGTGTTAAGTTTTAAAAGTTTTGTACTGTTCCTCAGTGTACAAGTACTACCATTAAAACACCTGAAAAATTATTTAGTTACGTTTCACGTTCAATTTAGTAGAACACTTTCCACCTGAAATCCCCCGAAACATATACTACAGGCACGATGGAGCATCACCTCATTTCAGCGTTGCTGTGTGGGAGCACCTGAATAACCAAACCGTTGGATAGGTAGAGAAGGACTTATTGCCTGGCCTCTTCGATCTCCTGACCTAACACCCCTAGATTTTTACCTGTGGGGATACCTTGGTGTATTCCACTCCGGTCGATAGTAGGGAGGAACTTCTACGGAGAATCACGTTTCATTTTGACCAAATAATGGACAATGCTGAGTTAATGTGACGGGTACAGCAGTCATCAATTCGTCGTGCCCACGAGTGTCAGATTTCACGGAGCCCATGTTGAACTCTCTTATGAAGTTTTTAACTAAGCGTTAGTTTAGCTTTTTATTTAATCTATGACAGGAGAAAATTCCTCTTTTTTATATTCAACTAGCGACCCGCCCCGGCTTCGCACGGGTGCAATGCTGATACTAAATACACTACAGAAAAACTGTGACTATTTATTTTATTTTTACAACAATTATTACATCGGCCTCCGACGCGCTATTTATAGGCACGCTGCCGCCGCCCCGGTCGGCCAGTACCGCCGCAAGCGCTACTTCCCGCAATTTTAAATCTGTAATATCTTCGAAAATATTCATTTAAATCTTGTGCTGTAAAGGACCATATAGATCTATATTAAATCAACAATGTATTTAAGCTATTTAATTGGATAAGGATTAATGCTGTATTGGTTAAAATCGCTTCAAAATTTGCCATTATTTGTCGTAAAAAGTAAATGACAAAAAAATGTTATTGTGGGATATCCATGAGAGATAGACATATACCATCGCGGAGTTTTCTGTAGACCTTTTCAATGTGTACAAATAATTAGTACATTATTTTGATAAATCTCGTAGGGTTCAGCCTGCGTTTGCAATGTAAGCGGAAAAAAATATGATAATTAACGACATCACATTAGAAACCTCAAAAATAACAGTATTTCTCCACTATTTAATGGATGTTATTATACATATAAACCTTCCTCTTGAATCACTCTATCTATTGAAAAAAGCCGCATCAAAATCCGGTGCGTAGTTTTAAAAATTTAAGCATACAAAGGGACATAGGGACAGAGAAAGCGACTTTGTTTTATACTATGTAGTGACTCAACAGAAATTAGAGACTAACAGTGTAAATAAAATGACTTTTTTTCGAAAATTGTTATGATTAGCGACATAAATGAACGGTACTTAATTTTTAGTCAATAATTAAAGATATGTAAAGTTTCCACTTTGCACCATACAGCTTCTTACAGTAAAGAAACGACAAGCTAGGTGTTAATTGCGCGTATTAATTACTAGCTGCCGGCTGCCAATTATCACCTGAAATGTGAAAAATGGTAGTTAGGTAATGAAAGAAACGATTTTAAATATCTTGTATCCTGTATTCCATGCCTTACAATATGCCCTAAACTAACTTACAATCTAAGAAGGACAACAATATAAACAAATAGATGGTATGGAGGGCAAAAATATATATGTATTTGCGCTGTTCACGACGCCTCATATTAATCGAGCGGTAGCGATACGGTAGACTGTAATCCGGCGATATCATTCACGACACTGTTCACGATGCCTCAAACAACAATTCGCGATGCTGTTCACGCCGACTCGTACTAAATATTCGCGACACTATTCACGGTGCCTCGTACTATTCGACCGGCTGCGGTACGTTATATCTTAGCTGTTAAACCGGCATCAATCGAAGGTAGGTGACGTCTTTGTACTACGGCGATAATCTCGGGGAGGTAAATCTGACCGTGACGGGTGGCGATAGTTGTTGTGCGCCCTTAATGATGGACAACGGTGGGCCCCTAGCGGTAAACACGTTCCTGGCCTTTATGGAACTAAAAAAAAACAGAGAACTGACGGCATGTAATGCGTGTACGCTATCCATTCTTATAAGAGTCCTCAACAGCGTCGGTAGGATGGATTACCATTGCCCATACTTACAAGGGTTCTCGACAATATTGGTGTCTAACGGTAGGCTGTAAGGAAAGCAGTGGATGATAAAACACAAGCTCTGAAAAATATCAGAAAATCTTATTTCCCGGCATTGCGCGATAAAATTAATTAGATATCGGTAATATGAAAGCTTCAACTATTCTTTTCCTGTAAACACTACATTTTTCCGATGTGTAATATTTTAGATATATTCCGCCAAACATACTCATGCTCAAAAAATCAGTAACTTCGTTACAGTATGTTAACTCGGTAAGTTTACTTAATTTGTTTAAATTATATTGCCAAACACTACCAAACCATGTGTCTTAATCTCAATGAAAACAATCAAGTAAAGCACGTAAAGAGTCCCGTCTGGTCGGATGGTATAGAAGAAATCTCACCAACATCCCCTGTGTCTGAGGGAATTAATAAAATGTCAGGAAAATACAAACATTGAAATCTCCGCCATTGCAACTATTGTAAACACTTGTTCGGAAGGAGACTCCCTAACTATTATTCAACACTGTTACGAAAAGTATTTCAATAATACCTTATTCCCTTAACGTTCATTTTAATATTCCAGGAACGCTTCATACCATCACCGAGGCAGTAAAACCGCAAAGTCGTCATTCATTTTATGCAGTTTCTTGTCACTGTTTTTTGAATTTATGATCTTCCACGTCAGTTTATAGTTCAGTATTTCCCCTTTCGAGAAATTATATTGAAGATTTCGATTATTGTTAGTAATTTATTTTATCTAATGACTGTAAAAAGCTGGTTTTAAAGAGAATGGAGTCACGTTTGCAGAATTATTAAATAGTAAAATAATGTATGCTATGTATTCTTTAACTTTAAAACGTCTTTTAATTGGCACGAGGGTAGACGTTTGTTTTTTGGCAATAACAAACAAAAATATGGTTTTTGACCAGTCACATATCCAAGCAATATATTGTACAGAGTGTTAAACAAGCCTTGCACATAGTTCCATGTTAAGTGCAGGTCCAGTAGTTAACAAAATGTAAAAATAAGAGCCTATTTGAATTTTATCTTTAATTAGTAGGAAAAAATAAGAAAATAATACTAGAAAAAATTTTTTTTTCTTAAATCCAGCAGTTTGGAAAATTCCGGCTTATTATGTATTTTTTACAACCAATAGTTGGGGCTTGCAAGCTGAAAAAAATGGAAAAAATCGTCAAAAGTTGTTTTTAATTTTTTTTTCAATGTTCTGCCGCTTCGAAAAAAAACTCGGAAAGATATATTGACACAAAACGCACATTATAATTTTTTTGTCCAACCCATACTATCACTTTAGTTTTTTTAACAATTTTTATATATATATACATCTGAACAAATTTGAATTTCCCGCCAAAAAATTTTGGTTACCCTCAATCTTCATAACACAATTGTGGAAATAATAGAAAATAATGAAAACTACTTAGCCGACTATATTCCCGTCGAATCTTTTCTGCTTCACGGCTCAGCTAACTACCTTTTTAACTGACTTTCAAAACTCTTTTACATTGTTTAATCCCAAAAACATTTTACTTATTAAATTTTTTACTGATTTAACGATATGATCGCAATCGAATACCGGACACCCCGTAAAAACAATAACGTTAAAAGCTAATAAAATTTTTATAAAAAAATTGAACCGACTTCAAAAAGTGCGCTAAAAAGTGAAAAATAACTATAAATTTTTATATGACATTGAACTTTTTGAAGTCGGCGCAAAAGTAATACCTAACTAAATGTGATTTGCATAAACAGATTAAAAATACTTTATTTGTAATAGCTTTCTTACCATAATTTGTATATATTAGTAGTCATTTATTTCATTTACAAATAATTTGGCGCCGACTTCAAAAAGTTCAATTTTATATAAAAATTTTTAGTTTTTTTTTTCACTTTTTAGCGCACTTTTAGAAGTCCGATCAATTTTTTAATAAATATTTTATTTTTCTATTTTTAGTTTTAGAACTCATTATGATATCCATAAATTATTTGAACTAAGTACTAATCGAGATTAGTGTACATCGAAATAACTCCAAGGTGGCAAAAAAGTACTCATTTTATCCAAAGTTGCAAATCACCCTAAAATGAACCACTAAAAATTCTTTGTTTTTTAGAGTTGTCTAAATACCAGTAAAACTGTGCAAATAAATTATTAGTCTGTCATAGTAAATCCACTATCATAAATTTCAAATTAATTTTATATTGGTAACATATGCCCTAAAATCTTCCAATATCGATGTTTAAAGAACCTGAAATGTAAATTTCTTAACTCGATATATTTTATACTGCATATTGAGTGTGTATACACCTCAAGAACCCCAAAATATCAATTTTAGACAAAATCGGAATATGTAAAATTTTCTGTCCCTCACATTGTATCTTATCAACCTAATAGTTGTAAAAAATTAACTTCATTTTCTTAATACACGACCCCGAATACCCTCTAATACCAAATCTTAAAAAATGCGAATAAGATAAAATTTTCAACCCATCATATTGCATCCGCTCTATTGAATTTCAAAGAAAATTATTTTAAGTCTAAATCTAATCTAAATCTAAACAGTTCAAAGCCCCTTTTTTGAATGAAATCCGGAAATTTAAAATTTCTAGACTTATATTCGCTATTTACATCTTCAAAAACGATTCAGACCCACCTTTGAACAAAATCGAAAAATGTAAAATTTTTAGTCCACTACAATGGATTCGCCATATTGAATCCTGAAAAAATACTTTTAAACTCATAATTTACACCTTCAAGAACCCCCTATATCAGTTTGGAAGAAAATCAAAAATTGTAAAATTTTTAGGACACCATATTGAATCTGCCAAATTGAGTTTTTTAAAAAATATTTCAAATTCATAATTAACGCTAACAAAAATACCCCAATATTGATTTAGACAAAATCGGGAGATGTAGAATCTTTAATTGGCTATCTTGGATCCGCCATATTGAATTTTTTAAAAATAATTTTATATTCGTTATGTGCGACTGTGATAGAATTTGATCATAAACTCCTGCTAATAAGATATTGTGGTAGCGATAGCCATTTTATCTATAACCAATTTGTTGCCATACATTAATTTGTAGCTATTTTAATAACGTATAATTAAATTTCACAGTAATAAAGACACTCTGGAAGTCTAAACGTCCATCTTCTCTCTTGCAGCTTTAGTTTCAAACAACTACGGTTATTTAAGCTTACCAGTACCATAAATCAGAACTTCAGGACTCAGGCAATGCTGCTAATTAGCTGGACAGATGACATCTCTTGTTTACAGCTCACACAGCAGTACGTCCATGAGTCTAGTCACGTGAAGGTTATTAATTAAATTAAATAAAACAAGTTTTTAAAAACACTTAGTCTATTAACAAAAATAAATAGAAAAAACGAACTATTTACAATGAGAAACTTAACTAATAAATAACAATTATGGAGAAACTAACATAATTGCTCGTTCGGTTAACCAAAAATGTAAAACCCAATTTAAAAAAACACACCTATAAATAGCTTTATAAAATATTAAACAGAAAAAGAAATAAAACGCGAAAAACATCTATTTATATTTCTTAATCAAACACTAATGAAATCGCGAAATGCTCGTCTAAAATAACACACGATATTCCCTTAATTTCCCAAAAACTAAGAAAACCTTCATTCCCGACGATTACACCCGTGACGTAATTATTCTACGGCATTGGTACTCACGGTACCGATCCAATGATCTTCAGATTGGAACTGAACGTTAGTATTCCTTAAAAGAGCGTTCTCATATCCTGCCTCCTCGACACCCCTCTGCTTCCCGTTTGTACCCATATTACCTGATGGAACCCTGTAAACGTCAATTTCATTCCCTTAAAGTTGGAAGGTTTCGATCGTTACATGCTGAGGGCGTTAGCTATTCTATACCAGATGTTTGATTCCCGATTTGGCCTCTGAGCGCCTTAATCTTAATTTTAATATAAACACAATTAATAAAACTATTCTATTTCTCCCTATAACTAAAGGAATAAGATAATATAACGTCTGTAAAAAAACCTGAGTGCCCTTTTATTCCTATTGCTGATATTTAAATCATTCTTTCTTGCAATCAGGAAAAACAGTCGCTATATTAATTCCTTTCACAGGTCAAACGTTATATTACAGTATAATGAGTTTATTTGATTATTCTTGTGTTTCCTAATAATGAGAAAGTCGTTCAATATTTTAATACATTTTAACGGTATTTGCATATACTATATGTTAAAAAAAACCTCCCTTATTTCAACGGATTTATTTACTTAATCAGGGTAGGATTCCTTCGACAGATTTATAGGCAAATCTTAGAGAGGGTCTTTTATGTCTTCATAAATTTATTTGAGTTTATGTATTTTTAAGAAAACATTTGAACGACACAGATAATTAAAGTTAAGTTCGATAATTGATTTATTTTTTTCTTTAGACTTTCTTGGATAGTGATAAAAAATATTTACTACCCTATTCCCACGGGAAACCTATTCACAGAGTGATTATTTAATTATTCATTTTAACAGAATATAATTCACATTGAACAGCGTAAAATAATTAATATTTGTTCCATTACACGACTCCGAAAACTCCCCCGTACCAATTTTGGAGAAAATCAGACAAAACTAATTTTTTTGGCCGCCATATTGTCAGCGTCATCTTGAGTATTACTGCACCAATTTTGTCCAAAAAAATATGCTACCACCTCAGCAGCTTCCTGAACAACACTGAACAACAATGTAAAAAATTTCATTCAAATCGGTGCTGCCGTTCCGGAGTAATCGGTGTACATACATATTTGACGAATTGAGAACTTCCTTCTTTTAGAAGGCAGTTAAAAACAACGCCTTGGAATCGACAAAAGGAATAACTATATTCCCATTATTAAGATAATAATTTTAAACAAAAGTTTAAATTTTTAAACTCCTAGAATATTATATTTATCTTTAATTTAATCATCCGCTTTACTAGAGATGTTCAGTATTCAAAATTAAACATTACAATTATTTATAACGCTCCTTTTATAGCTTTGTTGAAAGTTGAATGCAACTTCTCTGAAATTACTCCCAAACTGTACTTTATCTGCGCACTTAAAATGCTAATTTTCATATAAAGTACTCTGAAAGTTTGAGGCCATTAATTAAACTTGTGTTTTAATAGTTTGTTTAACCTTAATGGTAACTGAGAAGGGATATAAAATAAGAAAAAATTATGTGTGAATTACTTTATTCTTCGTTTTCGACGACTAAAAGTCAGCGCGTCCTGAATTTGAGAGAAACAAACGCAGATATTTTACGAAATATTCTCCAAACTTTAGTATGAGAGAAAATTTTATCGGTAAGAAGAATAATGCTTAAGGAACTTGCTAAAATATTATTGGAAAACATTGGATCGACAATGTTGCCCTCTGTGACCCCTTCAGATCAGAGGCGGATCCAGCCTCGCACTTTGGGGGTGGGGGTGATATCATAAAAGTATAGTATACCAAGCGAAAACAAGTTGTTGATGGGAGGGGGGATGCTAGCAGCATACACATTCCTAGAATAAGAGGCAGAATCGGATCTATTTTCCTCAACTCAAAGGTCTTGGAGGGGGGGGGCTATCGCAAGAAAAACAAGTTGTCAAGAGGGAGGGAGTGCCAACAGCATAAACATTCCTAATATAAAAGACAGAATCGGTTCTATTTGCTTGAACTCAAACCGCTTGGGAGGGGGGGGGGACAATAAAATTTCTGATAGTTTAATTTAATTTCTGTGAGTGAGCAAAGTACACCTTACAGTGTGTCGTTAGTGATCTTATTTACGCTTGTTTTTATATATTATTTGAGATTAGTGAGATACCCAAAAGATGTGGCTTCCACCTCGATATTTATTCCAAAATCGTTAAACCAGGGCATTTTTTCCTCAACGAAAAACTTATTACGATGAATGTTTATGATGCCTTAAGATGTCAACATCTAGATAATAATGTTAAAAGCTCTGTTGAGATGTGTTCCAACATGATAGGAGTTGGAAAATCTATTATGTACCGAATACTGAAGTAGAAAAAAATGACTGGAATTGTTAGTACTCCCAAACCATATTCGATCACAGGCAGACGAAAAACCTCGTTGGAAGAAGAGATGACAACTGCAATAAAAGGAGTTGTACAGGGTGAATCAACGATTGGATGAAGTAGGTTTGTGCCTTTTCGGTGAAATTAACAAAGAAACTATATTTATTGTTTGATACAGTTTATTTTTACGCAGATTTTAAAAATATTTAGGACTCTACAGGGTGAGCCAAAAAACTAGGACAGCATAAAATTGTATTTTTTTAAATAGAACACCCTATATACGAATCATATTTTCAATTTAGCTTATAATTTTAAATCTTTTTTATTAAGGGTTTACTATAACAAAACTTTATAGTTTCTGAGATAATTAAGTTTAAAGAAAAAAAGTCATATTTTCAAGCATCAATTCAATCCTAAATAACGTTTTCAATTTTGTAACATAAATATTCAAATTTGGAATTTAGCAAGGCCTAGGACAAGTTAACATAATTTTTACCTAATATTTGCAATAAAAGCTACAGGGTGTTGAACACATCGGCTCAAATTTGAACAAGTTTAAATGAATAAATATCTATTTTTTTAAATGGTACACCCTGAATATTTTCATGTTATTTAATAGAGCAATAAAAACCCTAAAAGTTTTGTTCAATATATCCTATACCTATTTATAATAGTTTTTGAGATATTTCAGTTTTTATAATTTTCCATACTTTTTTACAGAAATAGTCTTCATTATCATAGTAGCCATGGCAAAAACAATGTAAAAGAACATTTTTCTGTGTATCAAATTTATAACCGCAATCGCTTCTTTTGGTTTTTATGTAGTGTAGTTTGGTTTTTTTTTGCATTCATCTTATATTGTAAAATGAGTTTTCCAAAGAATGAGTTAATAGATATGATTTATACAATAGGAGAGGCTCAAAAAAATTGCCTTCTTGCTCAAAGAATTTACAAAATGAAGTATCCTGATCGACGCCAGCCTAATACCCATACTTTTCAAAACTTAATGCAAAGATTTGATTCTTCTGGTACTGTTGATTATCCAAAACGTAAAGTGGTCAACAAATCAGTAACTAATGAAGAAAAAGAACTACAAGTATTGTTAAATGTTCAGGAAAATCCTTATATTGGTAGCCGTCAGTTAGCAGCATTATGTGAAATATCACAATCCACCGCTAATCGTACTACCAAGAAATATAGGTATCATCCATATCACATGGAATTACACCAAGAATTGCATGGACAGGATTTTGAAAGCCGTGTAAACTTTTGTCGTACAATAAATGCGGAGATTCAATTAAATCCAAATTTATTATGCAAGGTAATGTTTAGTGATGAAGCTACTTTTAGAAGTAACGGTGCCATAAATAGACGCAACATGCATTATTATGCCACAGAAAACCCATTTTGGATTAGAGAGGTGCAACATCAAAACCACTGGTCATTAAATGTTTGGTATTCATCATAATCGAATTATTGGACCCCCCTTTTTTAATGAACCACTAAATGGCCATAGTTACCTGAACTTTCTACAAGAAGAACTACCCCAACTGCTTCAAGGTCTCGATAGGGATGAGCTCGATAGTATGTGATTTCAGCACGATGGTGCGCCTCCGCATTACCATCGTGAAGTTTGTGCGTTTTTGGACTAACGATATCCGCAAAAATGGATTGGACGTGGGGGTTTCATTGAGTGGCCACCAAGGTCTTGCGACATCACCTCATTAGATTTCTTCCTATGGGGTTATATTAAAAATAAGGTGTATGTTAATCCACCAACAACAGTGGAAGATATGCGAAACAGGATTAGGGATACCTGAAGAACAATAACCCCACTAATTTTGTCCAGGGTCCGAAAAAATCTGCAAAAAAGACTAAATTTGTGCATTGCACGAGAGAGTCGTTTATTCGAACACTTATTAAAAAGAAATAATTAATCTCATTATTTAATAGGTAATTTTTTGTTTCAATTTAGTATAAAAGTAAATATGTATTTGCCTTGTCGTTATTGTTGTGTTAATTTTTTCACATTATGTTTAATTAAACTATTGCCGTTGTAATATAACGAATAATGTATTTCATCATATTTAACCACATTCTGTTTGTTTCTGTAGTTTCTTTTTATTATTTTACATGGCTACTATGATAATGAGGACTATTTCTGTAAAAAAGTATGGAAAATAAGAAAAACTGAAATATCTCAAAAACTATTATAAATATGTATAGGATATATGGAACAAAACTTTTAGGGTTTTTATTACTCTATTAAATATTATGAAAATATACAGGGTGTACCATTTAAAAAAAAAAGATATATATTCATTTAAACTTGTTCAAATTTGAGCCGATGTGTTCAACACCCTGTAGCTTTTATTGCAAATATTAGTAAAAACTTGTCCTTGGCCTTGCTAAATTCCAAATTTGAATATATTTGTCACAAAATTGAAAACGTTATTTAGGATTGAATTGATGCTTGAAAATGTGACTTTTTTTCTTTAAACTTAATTATCTCAGAAACTATAAAGTTTTGTTATAGTAAACTCTTAATAAAAAAGATTTAAAATTATAAGCTAAATCGAAAATACGATTCGTATATAGGGTGTTCTATTTAAAAAAATAGAACTTTATGCTGTCCTAGTTTTTTGACTCACCCTGTAGAGTCCTAAATATTTTTAAAATCTGCGTAAAAATAAACTGTATCAAACAATAAATATAGTTTCTTTGTAAATTTCACCGAAAAGGCACAAACTTACTTCATCCAATCGTTGACTCACCCTGTACATACATTTTATTATGAGAAGCAGATCCCAACCATCGAAAAAATTCTAACTAAATCAATGAAGATCGCGATTTACCTGAAATTAAAAGAACTGATCTCTGGAAATTGTTCAAAGAACTTAATTTTTGCTGGGAAAAACCAGGAAATCTGTTCTTATAGATCGTCCGGAAACTGTCCGTTGGAGAAGGAAATATCTCTCTCAACTAAAAGGTAGAATTGTTAGAAATAACACAACTTACAAAAATAAGTAATTTAACTGAACTTCTGAAAGATTTTTTTGAATAAAATTACTGCGGAAAACTGGGAAAAATCCATATAAAAAAAGAATAAAATAAAATGTGGAAAGTCGATCTCATGATCGGTGAGACACATAATGTTTACTAGCGTAAACATAATTTATTATTTAAATTTTTGTTTTTGTTGTATTTTAATGTTTAATGTTGTTTATATTTTTTTATATATTTTTATTTTAGTGTGTCCCACTCTTTTGCTTTATATATATATATATATATATATATATATATATATATATATATATATATATATATATATATATATATATATAATTCCAATTAGCCGTAAGTTTTTTATTATTTTATTATCGTATTTGTGTCTTTTTCTTAAGCGTGTTGAATTAACGTGTTTATTTTATTTTTTTGGGGTTATCGGATTTCCATATAATAAATTAAATTAAATTATCAGTACAATAGAAATAAAGATAAGTAAGTCTAATTTTAACTGTAACATATAAAAACCAATGACATTTGAATTCATTTTTATTGTTTAATTATAATTCTGCAGTTGGTTTAAGAAATAAATAAAATGAAAAGTCAAATGTCCTAAAAATGTTTTTAATTAATAATAAAATGACCGATAGCCCCAAAAATATTTTAGTATTATTTGGACGAATTTATTTTTTTATCTGTTTTATTTTTTGTATTTTTGACAAGGGGTATTTTGAAAGAATTTAAATTATAACTTAGAATTTTTTGGGAGAGAGAATAAGGCTACGTTTTAGTCTAAATTTGCCTAAAACGGTTCCTATGACAAAATTAAAAATAATAGAAATACAGTTGTGATTTGTGTTAAATATGTCAAATTATCTAGATTTTGTAATGTATGTGAATTATTAAGAAATCATAAGGATTAAAGTAATATTATAAAAACATTTTATTTTAAGTTTATTACCGAAATAATATTCTATGCCATAAATACTTAGTGATAAAATAAACCTCTTTCCCACGCCTATGACAAGGATTAAAATCCTTTTTAACACTTTACACTGCTAAATATCTATTGGTATCCAACCCAAATAGTTCATTATTATAGACCAGAATTTTTGATTATACAATTTCTAACCCATTCCTATGAAAAATATGTGTCTAACAGATTTTCCCAACGACACCGGACTAAAGAACACAGGTAGTTGGCAAAGAAAAAAAAGATCAAAAATGATTTATTACTCTCTCTAGTTCTTGAATGAACTATAGTATAAGAGGCAAAATCGGGTCTAAATTTCTGAACTCAAAACTCTTTAGGGGGTCGCTTCCAACGCCCCCCCCCCTGGATCCGCGCCTGCTTCAGATATAAGGAAATATAGGGAAATATTGTTACTAAAATATACTCTCTCTGATTTATAAGTAAATTATTTTTAAATAATAGCATACTTAATCCAAAATACAGGGTGATTCAAAAATCGATCACGAAACTTAAGGGGATGATTCTACTTGACAAAATAAGGGTAGAGCTTCATATAATTTTTTTTCAAAATGTCATTCGTTTTCGAGTTACAAGCCGTCCAAGTTCAAGTTTTTATTTTTTGTTTTTTGAATTACTCGCTTACAGGAAAACCGATTTGACTAATATTTGAAAGATAGGCTAAGTCTTCTGCGCTTCATCATTTTAGTAACAATTCACATTGATTGTTTGCCGCTAGAGGGCACTTTACCTACATTGAAAATTGTTTTTTTGTCATAATTTTTTAGTGTTGACAGCTACAGTAGTTTTTGGCATAATTTCTGAAAGACTGATGCCAGGCCTTTAAAAAAGGTGCTCTTTATTTACATCGCTAAACCCAACGGTTTAGACGTAAATCACCCTTAAAAATTAAGTGGTAAATTTACTTTCCTCATTTCATTACCACCAGCTACCAGGTAAATAGCTATCAAAGTATACTAGAGCTGTCAGTTTAACATCAAATAAATTCGCTTTTTAAACTATTTAATTTATAATCTTAAAATAACTAATAATGGCTAATCAGTAAATATTCATATTATGGATTATTGCGATATACATTTAATTGATAAAAATTAATGAAACAGTACTAAACAAACTAAAAAAGATTCTCAAAATGTCCCCCATTTTCTTCCATACATTTCCTAACACTCTTCAAAAAATGTCGCCTAACTCGATGAAAAATTCCTGGTGTTTCTTTAATAATTTGGCACTTTTCGATTATCCTGAAGCGAAGATCCTCGACGTTGATTACTGGAATATCGTACACCAATTGTTTCAAATGACCCCAAAAGAAAAAATCCATAGGATTAAGGTCTGGTGACCTCGCTGCCCATGCCAATGGTCCACTTCGTCCTATCCATCGCTCAGGATACGTTGCATTCAAATACTGTCGGACACGTATACTAAAGTGGGGCGGAGCTCCGTCTTGGAGGATCCACATGTTGGCCCTTACTTCCAATGGCACATCTTCCAGATACAATGGGAGACGATTTTGGA
Source organism: Diaprepes abbreviatus (assembly GCA_034092305.1). Taxonomy (NCBI): domain Eukaryota; kingdom Metazoa; phylum Arthropoda; class Insecta; order Coleoptera; family Curculionidae; genus Diaprepes; species Diaprepes abbreviatus. The sequence continues at coordinate 687,115 of JASJET010000211.1, read as the reverse complement.
TAAAATCTAAGTATACGTCACCAGTTAATGGGCCATCAAAGAAATGAGGACCAATAAGGTAATCTCCTATTATCCCTGCCCACACATTTAGTGAAAATCTACGCTAATGTTTCGTTTCTACCACATTGTTTGGGTTCTCGTAAGCATATGTGTGGATGTTGTGTAGATTTGTTATGCCATCACGAGTGAAACCAGCTTCGTCAGTGAATAATATGACGCCAATTAATCGATTATCGTGTTCATACTTAGCTAGGATCTGATTGCACATTTCCAACCGTCTCGGCCGATTATCGTCATAAAGAGCCTGCACCTTTTTTGAATGAAACGGGTAGAGTTGTTCTTCTCTTAGTATCCTCCATGAACTAGCCTGACAGAGCCGCACTTCATTCCCAATTTTTCTAGTACTAATACCTGGATTATCTTCAATAATTTCAAGCACTCTTTCTTCTTGTTGCACGTTTCTAGCAGTTCTAGGTCTTCCCCTATTTCCATTATAACTTTTAAAGGAACCACATTCCGCAAGCCTCCTGTGCACACTGGAAAATGTTTGAGCATGAGGGATATTTCTTTCCGGATAACTCTCCATATAATATCTTCTTGCCAACTCTGCATTACCATTTGCTTTTCCATAACAAAAATGGATATCACAATATTCGATATTTGAATATTGGTGATTAGCCATTATTAGTTATTTTAAGATTATAAATTAAATAGTTTAAAAAGCGAATTTATTTGATGTTAAACTGACAGCTCTAGTATACTTTGATAGCTATTTACCTGGTAGCTGGTGGTAATGAAATGAGAAAAGTAAATTTACCACTTAATTTTTAAGGGTGATTTACGTCTAAACCGTTGGGTTTAGCGATGTAAATAAAGAGCACCTTTTTTAAAGGCCTGGCATCAGTCTTTCAGAAATTATGCCAAAAACTACTGTAGCTGTCAACACTAAAAAATTATGACAAAAAAACAATTTTCAATGTAGGTAAAGTGCCCTCTAGCGGCAAACAATCAATGTGAATTGTTACTAAAATGATGAAGCGCAGAAGACTTAGCCTATCTTTCAAATATTAGTCAAATCGGTTTTCCTGTAAGCGAGTAATTCAAAAAACAAAAAATAAAAACTTGAACTTGGACGGCTTGTAACTCGAAAACGAATGACATTTTGAAAAAAAATTATATGAAGCTCTACCCTTATTTTGTCAAGTAGAATCACCCCCTTAAGTTTCGTGATCGATTTTTGAATCACCCTGTATATGTTGAAACTTAAACATACCAAATCCCTAAATTATATTTTTGCAAGTTTTTTAAGAATGGTAATACTTTCCTTTATTTTTTCAAAATTATTTAATTATCTACTATATATATTTTCTTTTTCAGGTTTTTGTTTATCCCGGTCAAGATCTCGAAGCTCCATATGAAAAATACTACGTTACCAGGCCGGTGATGGTCTACAAAGGAGAACGGGGGGAATATTCTTTTAGTGTTAATATGGCGTCTAGTGATAGAAAACACGTCTCGAAAGCGACCACGCCCATATATGCCAATTTAAATGGGGAAATTTATAAATTAAATGCTACTTTTACTGAAACTCCCGATAGATAATACTGCAAGAAGAATCAATTTTTATTTTTGTAATTGGTATGGAAAGCAATTCATTTTTCAACATTCATGAATATCAGAGCTAAAAAAAGCATTTTCTTTAAACGTTTGTTTCAAACGGATTCCAAAATTGTATACATTTGAAGAGGAATGGAAAATATATTTTAAAAGCCATAATTTTCTTGATAAATTTCCAGCGACCCATATAGGAAGGTTCTAATACTAATAAAGTTGTTTGGTGTTAGAGCTTCATTAAGCAGACCGACAAAAATATGAACCAGAAACCTGACTATATTTTTCCGAATGTTTTTGGTTCTTTGAATCAACATCTGACCACCAAATTTCTTCATTACGACACAATTTCGTGACGTTTAAACCTAAAAATTCAAACAATACAGTTTTTTTTTGCTTTTTTTAAAGTTATGTAACATCACTGTGTCAACTTTTCCAACAAAACTCATAATAGTAACTCAAAGTTCTACTCTTTCTCTTCAAACTCAATTTTGATTCATTCGGATATCTTTATTGGTTTCTGAAAAATCGTCCATTAAAATTTGTTAGTTCAGGTTAACGGTTTCGTCTATACTCGTTCATTAGGAAAGCAGACAACAAGCAAATCAGATTTAGAAACAAATATAAGCCCAATCAAACCAACCCATATACACGAGAAGTAAAACATCACTCTTATGACTGACTAAAAGCATTGGAGGCCCTTCAGCTGACTCAATAACCAATTCGAACTTTTTCACGCACGTTTGATGAAAATAACGGTTTTTACCTATTCAAGCCAAAACTTTCCATTCATTTGCCGTAAAATCAAAAAGATCGAGCCCTTGTCATTTCTAAACGCTAGTTCAGTTGCTAGGTCTTTTTACTTTACTCCTGTGTCTTTAGTTAGTTAAAATCTGTATTTAGGGATATTAAAAATAAAAAACAAGATTAACTTACAACCAATCCCAATCAAAAAATGGATAACCCATTATCAAACGCAGCTTACCGAAGATAGACAAGAGTACCTCGTTAACTCCCCAAGACGGTACAACGTACAAGGCCACTATATAGAGGTAACAAAGGAGATGGTATGTAGGGCTGTGGATTCATTGAAAAATAGGAGAGCAGCTGGACCGGAAGGAATTCCTGCTGACTGCTAAAGAACGGTACTGAAAAACTAACGTCCTTTCTTCAAGAACTATTTAACAGACTCCTAAATAATGATAATCCCATCCCAACTATATGGAAAGAAGGCCGGATAACACCAATCCACAAAAAAGGAAGACGCGACGAATGCTCAAACTATATATATATATATATATATATATATATATATATATATATATAACTGTAACCAGCACAATGAGTAGAGTATACAGAAAACTGCTTAGAAACATCGTAGAAACAGAATATGGCCTCCAAGAAATTGAAGAACAAGCAGGTATTAGAGATGGCCGATCGTGCGTAGATCATATATTTAGTTTAACCCAACTTAATGAAAAGAAGGTGGCAAGAAATAGAGAGGTTCATCTGCTTTTTGTTGACCTCACAAAAGCATATGATACGGTGCCAATCCAAAAATTATGGCACGTGATGGAGAAGTCTCCAATTAAAAATACAGTGATCCAAGCCATCAAACAGCTATACGACCAAGCATTCTCCAGAATTAAGATCGGCAATAACTTATCAGAAAGCTTTCATGTGACCAAAGGCCTTCGCCAGGGATGTTGTCTATCACCAACTCTCTTTAAAATCTACCTCAATGAAGCTTTGAAGAATTGGAGAAGATCATGCAGTAGAATGGGAATAGAATTAAATAATGACACACATTTATATACGCTTCATTTTGCAGATGACCAAGTGGTAGTGACTCAAGATAAAGAAGACCTCGAATTGATGACGAGGAAATTATTTAAAGAATATGCAGAGTGGAGATTAACTGTCAACTGCAGTAAAACTAAATATATGTGTATCGGTGGAGAAGAAACAGATTTAGAAGTGGATGACAATATCATAGTAAAATCTTGTTCTGATTATACCTACCTTAGAACAAAGATCAGTCAAAGTGGATGAACTGAAGAAGAAATATTTGAGCGAATAACTAAAGGGAAAGAAGTTACGGATGCCTAAACTCACTATGATGGTCAACAAACATCTCCAAGGAAAGAAAACATCTTTTATACAATGCAATATTTAAAAGCGTTGTATTGTATGGATGTGAAACATGGCAGATAAATAAAACTTTAGAACGTAAACTGCTGGCTCTTGAAATGGACTTTTGGCGAAGATCTGCCGGAAAGTCAAGGATTGAAAGGATAACCAACGAGAGAATTAGAGAGATTATGGGCGTAAAGAAAACTATTCTCAATGAAATCGAACCACGTCAACTGGTATGGTATGGACATGTGGAGAGAATGACGGATGAACGTCTACCAAAGCAAATCCCAAAATGGACACCAATTGGAAAAATAAAAAGAGGAAGACCAAAAGTTACCTGGATTAACGGCATTAACCGAGCCATGTTCGAAAGAAACTTACTTCCAGGGGAATGGGAAGACCGAAAACAATGGAGACTGGGAACCGGAAGGCGTAGAACGCTATGAAACCGGATATATATATATATATATATATATATATATATATATATATATATATATATATATATATATATTAATATAAAAATTTTTCATAATGGAGGTTTTCCTAATATCTTGAAGGAGGCTGTTGTAATACCTATTTTGAAGAGTAGACACAATAAATTACCATCTACTTACGCACCCACATTTTACCTAATAAAAAGGATGATATAATTTATTTTGTACATGTCAGTTTGGTTTTAGGCTTTTAAGAATACTGATGACGCAATTTTCTGTATTTTTCAGGAGCTATATCTCGGGCTTAATAAGGGACCGCGGTAGGTAGTTTTCTATGATTTAACAAAAGCTTTTGATTGGGTAAATAATGGAATACTGCTACGAAAACTTGAAATCTATGGCTTGTGAAATGTTATCCTGAAATGGTTTAAATCCTATCTTTCTGAGGAACCCAAAACATCAACTTTAGGTGATCCCGATGAGAGAGCGAAATACGATGGTTAGATTCGGATTAAATATGACAAACATTATAATTCGCTGTCTGGTTCTGGAGATGAGTCCAAATTTATCAGCTTATGTTATCAGAACGATGAAATGCCTGTGTTTAGTAAATAAATCAATTCGGATATTATTATTTCCACACCAGTTGCAAAAATATTTTTGTCTATCTTGTATTTTAATTCAAAACTAAACAAAAAATAATTTGAAGACATCTTTTACAATTAATATTGTATTGAATTAAATTGACGTTAGAGTATGGAAAGAATCTACTTTCTACACTGGTAGAGAAAGAGACACTTTTCCACATTCAAGTGTGTAGTAAAGTGTTTTCCTTAATGTAAATTATTGCAGAACGCTAGGCAGATTTTGTCTATCAATCAGTATTCAATATGTTCGGCAGAATAAAAAAAATTTGTAAAAATACTTTCTCCGTTTTCATTTACTTGTAGTGGTAATATTTGTTGTAAATATATTTGTAATTTTTGTAATTAAAATATATATTCTGATTGAAGATCCTTTTTTCTTCATAATATTTCATACATTGCTTTTGATTATGAGAAAAGATACAAAATATTAATTTCATATATAATACCTCAAATTATTAGGTTACCGAGCGCTTTACATTTTCTCTTTTCAGCGGCCTTTCCACACCCACTCCCGAATGTTTTGTTAAATGTCGGTAAAATAAGTAACATGTGGGAGCACAGCGGTCCAATTTTTTATTGTTTTTAATGGTTAAAATAAGGATATAATAGTGTTTTTGTCAGTTATAGTGCCCAAGGTTAAAGTGTATCTAGTAAAATAGTTTCGTTGGACATTTTCCCTTGGGATATTTTATAATAACTACGCTTCCAAGAGGAGCTGACCTTGAAAATATTAAGGATGTAAATCTTAATTCAAAAATTTGATCAGAAGTAAAAAGCATTCATAAAGAAATAAATGACCATAGGGAGAACAAACCCCCCCAAAAAAATTACTTGACATTCAGGAACAATATTCTAGACGACGAATCTTACGAATATTTGGTATTAAACGCATGTAAGATGAATCTGCTAGCCTCAGAGAAATAATTATCAACATTTTCACTAATAAAATGGAAATAAAAAAAATTATCAGTGAAGACCTAAAAAAACATACACTTAGTTGAATCAATACATCCAACTGAAAAGCCACCGGCAGTGCTTGTCAAATTTAGCGATGTAAACAAATGGTTGCAGATGTTGAGGTAAGAGAAAAATGTTAAAGTGTACAGGTATTTATAATAATGTCGTCGAAAGATTTTCTTTCAAAAATATGTGGGTTCTTCAGGTGTAGTTTACGCAAAATTTTGTAGTGTTGTGCATCGCTTAGAAAAACAGGCATGTTTTTAAGAGACAAATATATAAATAAGTTTTAGTTCATACCTTTTTTATAAAACAACGATACCAAATTGAATTGATTAGTAATAATATATTTATAAGTATCAACTGTATAGGATAAAAAAATTTCCCTTTTGTCTTTTCCTTGGGCTTTTTTATAAAGGAGAAAGGAACGAAATGTCACATGTAAACCTATCGGATCTCCGGGAAATGTTTAAAAGGAACTACTATGTTATATACCACTAAATTTATTTAGAAAACAGTGACTGCAGTTTCAACTCACAGAGTCATTTTCAAACTTAATTACAAAGGTAGACTAAGTATTCAATACAGAAACATGAGAAAATTTGAAAAATAAATAAAAACTACCTGAGAAATTACATTATTACAAAGGGGAGGCACTAAATTATGGAAACTAATTATTATTTGGCGACAACAAATAACGGGGAAAACCCAAGTTCTGTCTCGTCATTAAGCAAATTTACATTTTTATTTTTACTATGTTTATATATTTCTAAAGATTCAAGAATATTTAACTTTTAGCCCTTTGTTGAATAATGTAATATGTCAGTGTTGCTTAAATTAGGAAAATTGTGGCTGAATCCTAAGCAATGGTTGGCAAAGCTCGAGCCTGTTTTTTGTAGTCTATATGATCGGTGGTATTCTGAAAAGCGAGTTTTAAAGCTTCTACCACTTTGTATAATATACAAGCTATCACACTCTGAACATTTTAACTTATAAACTCCTGATTTATCAAATTTATTTATCTTTAGCATTGTAAAGGATAGTGGACAGATTGTGTTGAGATTTAAAGGTTACTTTTATGTTATGTTTGGAAAGAATATTAGCTATGTTTTCTGATAGGGTACCACAGTATGTCAAAGATATATAAGATGAACTATCTTTATCATCAATGATAAGATTTGTAAGTTCATCTTATATATCTTTGTCATACTGTGGTACCCTATCAGGAAACATAACTAATACTCTTTCCAAACAAAACATAAAAATAGCCTTTAAATCTCAACAAAATCTGTCCACTATCCTTTACAATGCTAAAGATAAAATTAATAAATTTGATAAATCAGGGGATTATAAGTTAAAATGTTCAGAGTGTGATAGCTTGTATATTGGACAAAGTGGTAGAAGCTTTAAAACTCGCTTTTCAGAACACCACCGACCATATAGACTTCAAAAAACAGACTCAAGCTTTGCCAACCATTGCCTAGAACACTGCCACAGTTTTCCTGATTTAAGCAACACTGACATATTACATAATTCAACAAAGAGACAAAAGTTAAATATTCTTGAATCTTTAGAAATATATAAACATAGTAAAAATAAAAATGTAAATTTGCTTAATGACCAGACAGAACTTGGGTTTTCCCCGTTATTTGTTGTTGCCAAATAATAATTAGTTCCCAAAATTTAGTACCTCCCCTTTGTAATAATGAAATATCTCAGGTAGTTTTTATTTATTGTTAAATTTTCTCATGTTTCTGTATTGAATACTTAGTCTACCTTTATAATTCGGTTTGAAAATGACTCTGTGAGTTGAAACTGCAGTCACTGTTTTCTTAATAAATTTAATGGTATAAAACATAGTAGTTCCTTTTAAACATTTCCCGAAGATGATTAACTACCACATAGTAACGGCATCAACATCTATCGGATCTCTGTTAAGCTTATGTGGTGAAGTTTTACTAAAATATATTTGCTATTTATAACAGTTCAAATATTATTTAACCTTTTTTTTAAGTACAAACTTGGTCTTTTTTTTTTAGTTTTCGCTATTTTGTCCGTTCTTTTCTATTCCTCAAAACTATTTCCTTTATTGCAGTCAAATAAAAAAAACTTTCAAATGAAAATCGTCCATCAAAACGTACGTTCATTGTTGCCACATTTAGCTGAATTTAAACCAAGTATCCTAGATAATGATTATAGCATTTTTGGTCTCTTAGAAACGTGGCTTCATGAAAATAATGGCTCATATTAATTGATGACAATTCTCATTAAAAATTTTTATTAAATTATTACCAAAATTTGTACCCTTAGGTTAAGTAAGAGTAGCAGATATAATGTAAAACCTCGCCTGTATGTGTATATTTTGTGCTTGTTGGTTTTATTCCTGCTATTTCTTTTATTTCTTCTAACCATGATTTTCATGGACACCCTGTACTTCTTTTATGATTGAAACTAATTATTATAAGAAGAAAAGAAGAAATATTTGTGAAATCAGATTAGGAGGAAAATGTTCTTTCTTTAGAAAACAAATAAAAAGTTTAATATTTTCCTTCTCTATGTAAACCTTTCTCTTAGTTTTATGAATATTACTCACCGTGATTTAAGTGTCCAATTTCGCGACGCTAGTGTGTAATAATATTACTTGTTATCGTCCATTAAAAACTTCCACTCGTAAGCTAAATTCTTATTTGCACCGGTATTAAAAATGTAAACTGGAAACGGAAAGAGCGAGATAAAACAATGGAAATACAGGAAAGAGCTTTTAAATCCCTGGCAAATAGTTTGCCATAAAAGTGCACTTTTAAAACTTTCCTAAGCTGATAAGCCGCGCTGCTTTGTTCTTTTTTTTATGTTTTAAATTACACCTTTATAATTTCAATAAAAACTCAGTTTTAAGGCTTTACAAATCTGTTATTTTTTAAATAATGCAGATAATTTTTGCCCATCTTGAAATCAAAATGTCGATAGAAAAACTTTGAAATAAAAAGAATATTGGCACAAAAATAAATAATAAAATCCAATGTTGAAAGGGTGAAACATTAAACGATAGGAAGTGCCGTTATTCTATGCATTTACTTTCAGTCATATTCACATGTTATTAATTTACCCCATATTTCCGCAATATACTTAATAATACAAACAGTAATTTATTTATTTTGCTGGACTGGTATTTAATGATAAAGACGCTAGTAAAGTAAAACTCGTAAGAGCAGAGCAGAGCTGAAATCTAGAGGCGACACCAGCGAGCAATGTGCCAAGCTAGCCCCTTTGCCGTAGAGTAAGGGTGGGTGTTTAAAAAGGGCGCCACTGAATTTCAGCCGGGTAAACACAGAACCCTCCCCCCCATGTTATGGCTTGGGCCTAGCGTTCAATTCGGCTCTTAAAAAAAATTACTACACAAAATATCAACAACAGATAGCTAACACACTAAAAATGACAATACTAATCCTCTTTATTCATAAAAAAGATTGTCATCGAAGGATCCTTTCTTGATAAATTCAATACCCGGGCTTTCCTGTGGGTGTTTAAAAAGGGCGCCACTGAATTTCAGCCGGGTAAACACAGAACCCTCCCCCCCATGTTATGGCTTGGGCCTAGCGTTCAATTCGGCTCTTAAAAAAATTACTACACAAAATATCAACAACAGATAGCTAACATACTAAAAATGACAATACTAATCCTCTTTATTCATAAAAAAGATTGTCATCGAACGATCCTTTCTTGATAAATTCAATACCCGGGCTTTCCTGTAACCAAAAGGTAGACTTGTTTATACCCAAAGAGTGGATTGATATTTGTATCCCTAAGGGTGGACTTGTTTATTGTCCCAAAGGGCGGATTGGTGTTTGTATCCCTAAAAGTGGACTTCGATCTTCTGGGGTCAGACTGATTTCTTCGTCGATCCATACAAACTGCCCAAAATCCCTCTGTCCAATTTTATTCCGGTAAAAAAAACCATAACTGACCAAATATACGGTACACCAAAACTAAACAAAATTACCGAGATAATTTTCGATTTTCATCTCAGAATCCCAAAAATTTGGCAACTAAAAATTGAGATGGAAGTCTGCAGCTGCTCCGACCGAATAAAACCAGGAAAAAGTGAAAAATCAAGGCAAAACGGCCTCCATTTATAACCACGGCCCTGCTTGCGCCCTAATCGACTTCCGTTAGGTGCGTTCAATCAGTACGAGTGAAAGAAATAACAGCTCAAAAAGAAAGACACGAGGCAACAACAGTCGACTAAAATGCATTTGTTAGTTACGCCAATTCGTTAATCATTAGTATTTTCCAGTCAAAACAAAAATAATAAATCTAATAAGTATTCCACTAGTTATTTATACATTCAAGAAATATATATTAATACATCAATAGAAATTTCCTGATTTCTGCAACCCAACATACACACAATCCCATCGAATGTAAATATAAATGGTAGGGAAAAAAACAAGATCTATCTGAATACAAAAAAAGGTAGCAATAAGTTTGATATTGATAGGAAATATCTAAGCACAGAGTAGTGAAATAGCTCAGTAGAACAAAATAATGGTAAATAAAATTAATTGAAACTGTATCTAATGAAATGATTGCCTTCAAAGAATCCCTAGAAGATATTTAAAGCAAAATGATACTGTGTTGTCGATAACGGCAGTATTTGCAAAATAAGGTTAAATTAAATAAATTAGCCATAGTGAGCCTAAGCACAAAATTGAACCGTGACAACTTCACAGAAGCCTTTTTGGTGTGAACTTTTGCTTTTCTTGTTTTCTTTTCCGGTGTTTCATCATTGGCGACATTTTTTTTTTCTTAATTGATACTTCTGATATGTATGCTTTGAAATATTGTTTCCTTTTCTCACTCAGAAAACCTTGCAGATCTGGTCTTTAATTTTACCTTTAGTGACACCCAAACCATCTATTTGTTTATGAAACCTTAGCTTAAAGCAACCATAACAATATTTCACTTCGTTTCAGTATGCCATTTTTGATTAACATGCTTCTGAAGTCAACGACGAGATGAATTGGATGCTGCGTCTTTTTTACGACTATGTTTTTTTGGCACCAAGTAGCTTCTGTGTTCCGAAAATATGTTGCATAAAATTTGTTTACATACTAAATAAAGCATACAAGAGCATTTCCTCAAGGCACAGAAATATGAGATGCGAAAAACTGCATCATCATGAGTTGACGTCTCCAGGAGGATCTACAGGATTTCCTTTAGCATTTCTCCAAGTTACGGATTTGACGATTCCGAGGTACCCCAGTTCGTTCGTGGTGTCTAAAATAAACCCCTAAAAGTTCTTTGATTCTTAGAGTTTTCCAAATACCAGTGAAATTGTGTCAAACAAATATTTAGTCTGTCCTAATAAATCCACTTTTTCTTAAGGAAGGAGGAAGAAAAATTAAGGAATATTTAAAGATCTTATTCAACAGATGTCTTGTCGAAGGTGATATATAAAAAAGGTGATCCGGCGACTCTGGACAATTATAGGCCTATATCCCTTCTCTCCCAGTTATACAAAACCTTCATGAAAATCATAACTAGCAAATTGCCGAACAAATTCGACACATATCAACCTGTTGAACAAGCAGGATTCAGAAGGGGATATGGAACATGCGACTACCTGCATGTACTAAACATATTAATAGAAAAAACCAACGAGTATAATCTGCCTCTGTACATGACCTTTGTTGACTACGAGAAGGCTTTCGACAGCATAGAACTATGGGCTGTTAAAGAAGCTTTGGTGAATAGCAAAGTAGACTCGAGATACAAAAATCTATTGCATAACGTCTATCTAGACGCAACGATGACAGTACAACTTGATGACGAGCTAAAGACGACCCGCATCCCAATCAAAAGAGGAGTAAGACAGGGAGATACAATCTCGCCCAAATTATTTACAATGGCCCTGGAAGACTTGTTCAAATCATTAAATTGGGAAAATAAAGGGATAAACATTAATGGTAGATTCCTAAATCATCTGAAATATGCAGATAATATACTCTTGATCGCATCCGACTGGGAAGAGCTGCAGTCAATGATAAACGACCTCCATGAAACATCGCTCCAACGAAGATTATAGATGAATCTCAGAAAAACAAAAATAATGTCAAACTAAGACGAACAACAAGTTATAACAGTAAATGCAACCGAAATAGAACAGGTGAATGAATATATATACTTAGGCCAGGCCATAAGAGCGAGTAAGGATAACCAGACAGCCGAAATAACACGAAGAACTCGATTGGGATGGACGGCGTTCGGAAAACTCTCCTATGTTTTGAAAAATCAGCAAATTTCCTTATACTTAAGAACCAAAGTATTTGATTGTTTTATATTGCCGGTTCTACCATACGAAGCGCAGACGTGGACCTTTACAAAATCAAATTTGGACAGAATCCGCAAAACTCAAAGAGCAATGGAACGACATATGTTAGGAATATCACTCAGAGATAAAAAACGAAATGAGTGGATAAGAAGAAAAACCAACGCAGTTGACGCTATAGAAAGAGCAGCATCACTAAAATGGAAATGGGCAGGCCATAACGAATGAATAAAAGACAACCGTTGGAATTCAGAAATTCGAAAATGGCGGTCATATGCAGGGAAAAGATTCAGAGGCAGGCCACAGATGAGATGGAAGGATGACATAATCAGACATGCCGGCTTGATGTGGCAAAGAAGAGCCCAGAATAAAAAGATTTGGAAACAAATAGGGGAGGCCTATATCCAGTTTTGGAAGGATGAAAACTAGGCTAAAATGAATGAAATGAATTTAGGCGCCAAAACCTCCAAAAATCGATATTTAAAAAACTTGAGACGTAAATTCCTTAACCCGATATATTTTATACTGCCTATTGAGTTGGTATACGCCTCAAAAACCTTGCAATATCAATCTTGGACAAAATCGGAAAATGTAAAATTTTCAGTCCTCCGTATTGTATCTTATCAACCAAATAATTGTAAATAATTCATATTCATATTCGTTATATACGACCCTGAAAACTCCCTAATACCAAATCTGAAAAAATATAAAATTTCTTGACCGTCATATTGCTTCTGACATATCAGATTTTCTTAAAATTTGAACAAAATCGAAAAATGTAAAATTTTTAGACTACTATATTGGGTTCGTCATATTGAATCCTGAACAAATTTTTTTTTAAATTCATAATTTACACCCTCAATATAAAATTTTTAGAACGCCATATTGAGTCTTTCAAAAAATATTTTAAATTCGTAATTAACACTAACAAAAATCCCCCGGTACTGATTTCTGACAAAATCGAGAGATGTAGAATCTTTAATCCGCCATCCTGGGTCCGCCATATTTATTTTTTTTTTAAATAATTTCAGATTGATAATGTGCGATCCTAAAAACTCCCCCATATTAATTTTGAAAAAAATCTGACAAAATAAATTTTTTATCCGTCATATTGAATTTTTTAAAAATAGTTTCAGATTGGTTATGTGCTACCCCGAAAATTCCCTCATACCAATTTTGCAGAAAATCGAACAAAATTAATTTTTTGGTCCGCCAAATTAAATCCGCCATATTAAATTTTTTCAAAATAATTTTAGATTTGTTATGTGTGACTTTGAAAACTCCCCCGTATCAATTTTGGATAAAATAGCACAAAAATTTCTTTTTTGTCCGCCATATTGGATCCGCCATATTGAATTTTTTTCAAATATTTTGGATTCGTTATATGCAACTCTGAAAACTTATTCACACCAATTTTGGAGAAAATCGGACAAAATAATTTTTTTGTCCGCCATATTGGATCCGCCATATTGAATTTTTTAAAAATAATTTCAGATTCGTTGTATACGACTCCGAAAATTCTCCCATATCAATTTTGGAGAAAATCGCGCAAAATTAATTTTTTGACCGCCATATTGTCAGCGCCATCTTGGATTTTACTGCACCAATCTTGTCCAAAAAAATATGGGACATAATGTAAGAAAAAATTTCATTCAAAACCTTCTTCTCGTTGAAGTCAGTTAAACAACCCTGTACATAAAAACACCTTATTTTATTACATTTAAGTAAGACGAACTATATATACTCTATTGACCTCTACACTATTAAGCTTTTCTATTACAATCTCTCTTATTAATTCAGGTATTATGTTGTGCTCTCGCAGTACTCGATTTAACCTCATCTCCTCTATTGCTATGCCTAGAGCCTAGTAGAAATTAGAATGTTTACCACGAAAAACCCTATGTTCCGTTTAAAACAAATGCACTCCATATTTAAATAACACTAATTCACCTCCAATTTACCAATCTCGCAATTAAATCAACTTTCCACTCTCTCTTCTTAACATCTATACGTTTAACGTTTTTCCCCATACAGTCATACAATTTCATTTGTCCAATTATTATGTAACACAAAAAGTCGTTTGTTAAACACTTCAACGTAATTCTCCTATTTCTCTTATTCTCGAACATACTCGGGCAACATTATACCTATAAAAGTAGCATAAATAAACGGCTTAAGTGGAAACTTGACTCTAAATCTTCTCGAAACGGCGGAATTTACGTCCACGTTGCGATTTTACTCAGTTTATAGTGAAGCCGAGGTCGTGCTGAGCACCTGAGAGATGGGAGGAGAGTGTAATGGATAACGTAAAATACCGGCCCCTTTACTACGGTGCAGTTTACGGAAGGCTGCATATATTTTTGAGTTAATTAGGACGTTAAATGAAGGTTTTAAAATTTTGGACGGCGACTCTAGAAATCTGCGTGGATTAAATATTTAAAACTTAAAATAGGTTTGTTTATTTTATATATAGGGTATCCCAAACCAGGCGCGGATCCAAGGGGGGGGGCGGTGGGGGCGATCGCCCCCCCCCAAGAGCTTGGAGTTCAGGAAAATAGACCCGATTTTGTCTCTTATACTATAGTTTATTCAAGAACTAGGGAGAGTTTTTCATTTTTTACCTTTTTTTTTCTTCGCAAACTACCTGTGTTCTTTAGTCCGGTGTCTTTTTGCAAAATCTGTTGGACATATATATTTTTCATAGGAATGGGTTAGAAATTTTATAATCAAAAATCCTGGTCTATAATAATGGACTATTTGGGTTGGATAGCAATAGATATTTGGATGTGTGAAGTGTTAAAAGGGATTTTAATCCTTGTCATAGGCATCAATAGGAGATCTATTTTATCACTAAATATTTATGGCATAGAATATTATTTCAGTAATACACTTAAAATAAAAAGTTTTTATGATATTATTTTATTTCTTATGATTTTTTAATAATTCACATATATTAGAAAATATAGATAATTTTGACATATTTAACACAAATCACAACTGTAGTTTTTTATTTTTATTTTTGGCATATAAATCGTTTTAGGCACATTCAGACTAAAACGTAGCCTTTTTCTCTCAGAGAATTCTAAGTTATAATTTAAATATTTACAAAATACCCATTATCAAAAATACAAAAAGTTAAACATATATAAAAAAAATTCGTCCATATAATATTAAAATTTTTTTGGAGCTATCGGTCATTTTATTAGTAACTAGCGACCCGCCCCGGCTTCGCACGGGTGCAATGCTGATACTAAATACACTACAAAAAAACTGTGACTATTTCTTTTATTTTTACAACAATTATTACATCGGCCTCCGACGCGCTATTTATAGGCACGCTGCCGCCGCCCCGGTCGGCAGTACCGCCGCAAGCGCTACTTCCCGCAATTTTAAATCTGTAATATCTTCGAAAATATTCATTTAAATCTTGTGCTGTAAAGGACCATAAAGATCTATATTAAATCAACAATGTATTTAAGCTATTTAATTGGATAAGGATTAATGCTGTATTGGTTAAAATCGCTTCAAAATTTGCCATTATTTGTCGTAAAAAGTAAATGACAAAAAAATGTTATTGTGGGATATCCATGAGAGATAGACATATACCTTCGCGGAGTTTTCTGTAGACCTTTTCAATGTGTACAAATAATTAGTACATTATTTTGATAAATCTCGTAGGGTTCAGCCTGCGTTTGCAATATAAGCGGAAAAAAATATGATAATTAACGACATCACATTAGAAACCTCAAAAATAACAGTATTTCTCCACTATTTAATGGATGTTATTATACATATAAACCTTCCTCTTGAATCACTCTATCTATTGAAAAAAAACCGCATCAAAATCCGGTGCGTAGTTTTAAAGATTTAAGCATACAAAGGGACATAGGGACAGAGAAAGCGACTTTGTTTTATACTATGTAGTGATTAAAAACATTTTTGGCATATTTGACGTTCCAGTTTATATATTTCTTAAACCATCTGCAGAAATACAATTAAAAACTAAAAAGGGATTCAAATGTTATTAATTTTTATATGTTACAGAAAATTTAAATAATAAATTGTGTTAACGCTGGTAAACATTACGTATCTTATTCGTCATCAAAGCCAGTGAAGCTATTTTCGCTCAAATTAATTATAATTGATTCCTCTCTCACCGATCATGAGATCGAGTTTCCACATTTTCTTTTATTCTTTTATTTTATGGATTTTTCGCAATTATCTGCAGTAACTTTATTCAAAAAAATCTTTCAAAAGTCCAGTTAAATTATAAATTTTTTAAGTTGTGTTATTTCCAGCAACTCTACCTTTTATTTGAGAGAGATATTTATTTCACTAACGGGCATTTTCCGGACGATCTATAAGAAGAGATTTTCTATCTGGTTTTTTCCAACAAAAATTAAGTTCTCTGAGCAATTTCCAGAGCTCAGTTCTTTTAATTTCAGGCAAATCCCGATCTTCATTGATTTTAGTTAGAATTTTGTCGACGGTTGGGATCTGCTTCTCATAATAAAATGTATGTACAACTCCTTTTATTACAGTTTACAACTTTTCTTTCAACGAGGGTTTTCGTCTGCCTGTGATCGAATGTTTTTTCTCTCCGTCAGTGTTCGGTACATGATAGATTTTCTAACTCCTGTTATATTGGAACACATCTCAACAGAGCTTTTAACATTATTATCTAGATATTAATATCGTAAGGCATCATAAACATTCATCGTAATAAGTTTTTTGTTGAGGAAAAAATGCCCTCCATCTCTTGGGTATCTCACTAATCTCAAATAATATATAAAAACAAGCACAAACAAAATAAATCACTAAGAACACACTGTAAAGTGTACTTTGCTCACTGACAGAAATTAAATTGAATTATCAGAAATTTTATTGTTGCAGTAAATTTATAAAAACTTATAATATTTAAATATAATTAGATTTAGGGCAGTTCTCAGTTACCGGGGGCACTGAAGCAGGTACGTTGGAGGTTTCGGTAACAGTTTTATTACTCTCTCTAGTTCTTGAATATGCTTGCGGTCGCCCCTCCCCTTCCCAAGAGCTTTGAGTTCAGGAACATAGAACCGATTCTGCCTTTTATATTAGGAATATGTATGCTGCTGCCCCCCCCCCCCGTTGACAATGGTTTTTTTTGCGATAGAACCTCCCCACCCCCCCAGGAGCTTTGAATTCAGGAAAATAGACCCGATTCTGCCTCTTATACGAGGAATGTGTATGTTGATCGCACCTCCCCCCCCCCTCGGAAACTTGTTTTTTCTTGTGATCGCCCCCCCCCCTCCAAGAGCTTCAAATTCAAAAAAAATAGCCCCGTCCCTGCCTTTTACACTAGAAATGGGAATGTTGCTAGTGTCCCCCCCCCTGGGGACAACTTGCTTTCGCTTGTCATACTGTACTTTTGTGATATCACCGCCCCCCCCAAGGAGAGAGGCTGGATCCGCCCCTGTCCCAAACTCTATACCTTCATGAGATTTCTCGTTAAGTATTAAAGTTATCAAAAAACTCATGTAGCAATCATAAGCTGTTTTTTAGGGAAAATAAAAATGCCTCAAACTTAAAAAAATTCTTTCGTTTTGAAGATACAGGGTAAACTTTAATAATATCCAGATTCACTAAGAAGATTTCAAATTTAAACCTGATCTAGTTGCTGTGAAATTTAAATCTTATAGGGCCAGTTTGGTTTTGCATATGATATTGTCATAATTTATATTAGATATGTCAACAAAAAAACGCTTATTTAGGGATATTAAGGATAAGATATAGAGCCTCAAAATATTTAAGAGAAGTAGTTGTATCCCGAAAACAAATAAGTTTCTCCATTTTTGCCGGTTCAGTAATAAAACAAAATGATTTTTTATGTTTTTATTTTTAGGGTTTAAAATTTGCTTGACTTACTGTTTCTTCTGTCCATTTAAGACATCAGCTGTTAATTTCGTGCGGTTTCAAATTTAAATAATGTTAGTGAATCCGGCAGTAAAATTTGACAATTGTTATAACGGTCTGTAACGTTCTTATTTGAAAAGATATTACAACATTTTAAAAGACATTCTATATTTATATTGCTACCATTAAATAAAATTCTGTACAAAGAAGGAAGTACCTTCCCGATAAGGGGCATGAAAAAATCGAGATTTACCTAAAAAAACATAACGGTAAATTCCACAACTACAAAAAAATATATTAGGGTAATTCTCCGGAAATTTTATCGATGGATTGTGGGAAAACTATAATTAGGAAGAATCTGAAAATTTGACAGTGTACTAACTTGCATAGGGGACAGCCGGCTAAAATATTTTTAAGATGATGGTACTTTCAGTTAGTGGTAGTAGATGTCAACTTGCTTATTTTATATAGAATACCCTATATATTATTACGTTTTTAACCGACTTCTAAAAGAAGGAGGTTCTCAATTCGTCGACTATGTATTTTTTTTTATGTATGTACACCGATTTCTCCGGAACGGCTGCACCGATTTGAATGAAATTTTTTACGTTATGTAAAGGAAGTTGCTGCGGTGTCCCATATTTTTTTAGATGAAATTGGTGCAGTAAAATCCAAGATGGCGCTTACAATATGGCGGCCAAAAAAATTAATTTTGTCCGATTTTCTCCAAAATTGGTATGGAGGAATTTTCGGGGTGGTACCCAATGAATCTGACATTATTTTTAAAAAATTCAAAATGGCGGATCCAATATGGAGGACAAAAAAATTTAATTTAGTCCGATTTTCTCCAAAATTGGTATGGGGAAGTTTTTGAGATTGCATATAACGAATCTGATATTATTTTTCAAAAATTCAATATGGCGGATCCAATATGGCGGACGAAAAAATCAATTTTGTCCGATTTTCTCCAAAATTGGTAAGGGGGAGTTTACGGGGTCGCATATGACGAATCTAAAATAATTTTTAAAAAATTCAATATGGCGGATCCAATATGGCCGACAAAAAAATCATTTTTGGCCGATTTTCTCCAAAATTGTTACGGGGGAATTTTCGGGATTGCATATGACGAATCTAAAATAATTTTTAAAAAATTCAATTTGGCGGATTCAATATGGCCGACAAAAAATCGTTTTTGTTCGATTTTCTCCAAAATTGACACGGAGGAGTTTTCGGAGTCGCATATGACGAATCTAAAATAATTTTTCAAAAATTCAATATGGCGGATCCAATATGGTGGATGAAAAAATCAATTTTGTCCTATTTTCTCCAAAATTGGTATGGGGAGGTTTTCGGGGCCTCACATAAAGAATCTGAAATTATTTTTAAAAAACTCAATATGGCGGATTCAATATGGCGGACAAAAAAATCAAGTTTGTCCGATTTTCACCAAACTTGGTACGGGAGAGTTTTCGGGGTCACACATGACGAATTATTTTCAAAAAATTCAATATGGCGTTGGAGAAAAAATTAATTTATTTTCTTTAAATATCGATATTGGAAGGTTTTGGGGCTTATGTTACCAATCTAAAATTAATTTGAAACTTAAGATAGTGGATTTTCTATGACAGATTAAATATTCGTTTGACCCAATTTGATTGGTATTCGGAAAACTCTAAGAACTAAAGAATTTTTAGTGGTTCATTTTAGGTGGATTTACAACTTTGGATAAAATGGGTACTTTTTTGTCAGGTTGGAGTCATTGCGAGGTACACTAATCTCGATTAGTATTTAGTTCAAATAATTTATGAATATCATAATGAATTCTAAAACTAAAAATAGAAAAATAAAATTTTTATAAAAAAATTGAACCGACTTCTAAAAGTGCGCTAAAAAGTGTATGGCGGCCAAAAAAATTAATTTTGGCCGATTTTCTCCAAAATTGGTGCGGAGGAATTTTCGGGGTTGTACCCAACGAATCTGAAATTATTTTTAAAGAATTCAAAATGGCGGATCCAATATGGCGGACAAAAGAATTTAATTTTGTCCGATTTTCTCCAAAATTCGTATGGGGGAGTTTTCGAGGTCGCACATAACGAATCTAAAATTATTTTAAAAAAAATCAATATGGCGGACGAAAAAATCAATTTTGTCCGATTTTCTCCAGAATTGATAAGGGGGAGTTTTCGGGGTCTCACACAACAAATCAGAAATTATCTTTAAAAATTTCAGTATAGCGGATCCAATATGGCGGACAAAAAAATTTAATTTTGTCCGATTTTCTCCAAATTTGGTATGGGGGAGTTTTCTGGATCTCACATAACGAATCTGAAATAATTTTAAAAAAATTCAATACGGCGGATCCAATATGGCTGAGAAAAAATCAATTTTGTCCGATTTTCTTCAAAATTAGTACGGGGGAGTTTTCGGGATCTCACATGACGAATCTGAAATTATTTTTAAAAATTTCAATATAGCGGATTCATTATGGCAGACAAAAAAATTAAATTTTGTCCGATTTTCTCCAAATTTGGTATAGGGGAGTTTTCGGGATCTTACATAATGAATCTGAAATAATTTTAAAAAATTCAATATGGTGGATCCAATATGGCTGACAAAAATCAGTTTTGTCCGATTTTCTTCAAAATTAGTACGGGGGAGTTTTCGGGGTCGCACATGACGAATTCAAAATGTTTTTAAAAATATCATTATGGCGTACCAATATGGTGGATAAAAAAATGATTTTGTCTGATTTTTTCAAAATTGATGTGGGGGAGTTTTTAGACTAGCACATTACGAATCTGATATCATTTTAAAAAAATTAAATATGGCTGATCTAAAATGGCGAATTAAAGATTCTACATCTCTCGATTTTGTCTAGAGTTAGCAAATTTTATAGTTTTCGACTTTCTCCAAAACTGGTATAGGGGGTTCTCGAGGGTGTAAATTATGAATTTAATAGTATTTTTTCAGGATTTAATATGGTGATCAAAATATAGTTGACTAAAAATTTTAAATTTTTCGATTTTGTTCAAATGTGGAACTGAATAGATTTTGAGGGTATAAATAGCGAATATAAAATTATTTTAAGAAAATATAATATATAAGAGGCAATATGTTGGTCTAGAAATTTTTAATTTCTGTATTTCATCTAAAATTGGTACTACGGGGCTTTGAAGGGTTTAGATTTAGATCAAATTAAGACGTTAAAATTATCTTTTTGAAATTCAATATGGCGGATCCAAT
This sequence comes from Diaprepes abbreviatus, assembly GCA_034092305.1. NCBI lineage: Eukaryota > Metazoa > Arthropoda > Insecta > Coleoptera > Curculionidae > Diaprepes > Diaprepes abbreviatus. The sequence goes on along the minus strand of JASJET010000211.1, from coordinate 665,864 downwards.
ATGGTGGGTTGCAAATTTTACCTTATTTGCATTTTTTCAGATTTGGTATTAGGGGGTTGGGGGGTCATATATTACGAATATGAAGTTAATTTTTTACTAACTGTTAGGTTAACAAGATACAATATGAGGGATTAAAAATTTTACATTTTCCGGTTTTATCTGAAATTGATATTACGGGGTACTTGTGGCGTACGCAAACACAATATTCAATATAAAATATATCGGGCTAAGAAACTTACGTCTCAAATTTTTTAAGTATCGATATTGGAAGGTTTTAGGGCCTATATTACCACTCTAAAATTAATTTAAAATTTAAGATAGTGGATTTACTATGACAGACTAAATATTTGTTTAACACAATTTCATTGGTATTTGGAGAACTCTATAAATCAAAGAATTTTTAGTGGTTCATTTTAGGGTGATTTACAATTATGGATATAAAGGGTACTTTTTTGCCACTTTGGAGTCATTGCGAGGTGCACGAATATCGATTAGTACTTAGTTCAAATAATTTATGAATATCATAATGAATTCCAAACTAAAAATCGAAAAATAAAATTTTTATAAAAAAATTGAACCGACTTCTAAAAGTGAGCTAAAAAGTGAAATATAACTATAAATTTTTATATGAAATTGAAATTTTTAAAGTCGGCGCCAAATTATTTCTAAATGAAATAAATAACTACTAATATATACAAATTATGTTAAGAAAGCAATTACAAATAAAGTATTTTTAATCTGTTTATGCGAACCACATTTTGTCAGGTATTAGTTTGGCGCCGACTTAAAAAAATTCAATTTCATATAAAAATTTATAGTTATTTTTCACTTTTTAGCGTACTTTTAGAAGTCGGTTAAATTTTCTTATAAAAATTTTATCTGTAAAACTTGTTTTATGATCTATGGATAGCCAAAAATTGGCCACATCTTTGGCCATCTCGCTCCTCCAACCCAACAGTACTTGATTTTTTTATTTGGGGGACAACCAAAAATAAAGTATACAACACCGCATTAACCAGTATGACAGCACGTCAGACTAGCTTTTGAAAAACTTAATCCTCAGTCAATAAGAGGAGCCACCCAAGAAGAATTCCTGCTTGGGCGCGAAAATTATTTGGAAGTTCAAGGGCGTCAGTTTGAACATTTACTAAGAAAATTTTGTAACTTTATTTTATTAACAACTGATTTATTTCTATTTCTTTTACCTTTTATAGATCCAAAGTTTTTGAAGTATTTTATAATCTTTTTAACAGTTGGTAGTGTTGGTTTCTCTTTCTTCGGATATCGGATCACGAATCTATCCTAAGTTCTTGAAATAACTCTATCACATTCTCCATAAATAATAAGACAAATTAAGACAACTCTCTAGGGTTCGATTGTTTAATTTTCTCCACACCTCGCCGTCATGGCCAACTAATAACAAAAATAAGAAGCCGTAAAACATTTTTTCAGTTGAAAAATGTTGAATTGCCAATATTTTGAAAACTACAAATTTTTGGAATAGACAACCTTATACAAAGTTACCCTAATGCTTAGTATCATAAAATTATAAAAATAGGTGCTTTCTGTTGGAAAAAATTTACTTTTGATCATCTTTAAATATAATTTTTATTCATCTTTCTGACTACTCTGTATTAATAATTTTCAAAATATCATGAAAAACTACGAAAGTCGATCTTTGTCTACAAGACAACCAAACCCAATTAAATAATAAAGATTTCTTTATAGGAAAAATTTATAGTTAAGTTTTGATCTGCAAACGTCATTTTTAAAATAAAAATTTAAATATGTCCAAAACGGTGAGGGTTAAGTATAGAACATTATACACAAAATATGTCTAGAATTTTCCGTATAAATCAAAAATGCAATAATATATAGGGTATTCCATTTAAAATACGCAAGTTGACATCTACTTCTGGTATAATTGTAAGTGCTGCCATCTTGAAAATATGTGTCGCCCATGCACGTTAGTACACTGTCAAATTTCCAGATTCTTCCTAATTATTGTTTTCTCAAAATAGATCGATAAAGTTCCTGGAGAATCACCTTGTATATTGGTAAAATTACGAGGGCCGTAGCTTAGTAAGACCAAAATTGCAATGAATGGAATTTTTTATTTTAAAGCATTAGAGTATTCGTAAATATGACGTAAAAAAACTGAATTAGCTAAAGCGGACTTAAACCGAATTTTGAACTGTGACAACAGGGCAAATAACGTGCTGCATCCATTGAACAAGCTTTGGGAATAAGAACAATCCAAAAGATTTTACTATGTAATATTTAAGAAACAATTTTTCCTTACATTGTCTCAGAAAATATAAAAAACTTTGCAACACCGACATCGGGGCGAAAAACCATTTCAAAATTGACTTTTAAGTTAGAGAAACTGCAACGGCGATATATAAATTCCTGGATGCACGCCAGGACATCAGAGAAAAGGTGCGAAAGGAATCCTTTTGTAGCCGACGCGGCGCGGTGCCCTCAATATGCTTTGTGGGACTCCTGTTTGCCATTTCGGGCTCCTGTTTGAATTTCAAGTAGAAATTTGTCAGTGGTACAAAGAGTCGCAAAGCTAAAATACAGCCGCTTTAAATGTTTCATTAGTTGAATGTTTAATGTGAAAAGTAAAAAGGAAAAACAACTTAAATTTAAATTTATACGGATATCGTGGCGCGCTGAAGAATATGTTATTTTAAAGTTCGACCATGTTAATTAATTATGAACTAAGAGTATAAAAAAAACTACTCGTAACTGTGCTTAGTTAAAATTTGTAAAAAATTGGTATAGTACGTAACTATAGTTAACAGTACAACTATAATTTATGTTCGAGCGCATTCCTACTACAATCTTTTTAGTTAGGGAGCCCTGTGGATTTTCGTGGCCAATGAAAAGAGATGACCGAACCAAAGTTTCTTAAATGTTTTTTGACTCCCTGATTACAAATTATGACGATGAATTCCCGAAAAATTGTCAGGTAATTTGTTATAAACAAAAAATTGGTAATAAAAAGCCAAAATGCTTTTTGTATATATATATATATATATATATATATATATATATATATATATATATATATATATATATATATATATTATTTTGTCTTTGCTTGAGTTTAGGTTCTTCATTTAACAGAAAATCAAAAACAATTTTACGTTTCGCCCTTTATTTAAGGCATCTTCAAATATTTTTTATTTTTTTTATTTATTGATCTTCTTAAAAATGTTTTTTATATAATTAATAACATTTATACAAGAACACATGTAAAATTTTAAAAAACAAACAAACAATTTAAAACACTATTTAAGTTTTTAAAAAAGGATTTACACACCTTGACATTTCGTTTATTTATTAATAATTAAATGAAACTTTTACATCGTCTGTTGAGTTACTGAGGATACATAGAACGCGAGTGTGTTTTATTTATTATATTTTATAATCCACCAAAAAAATCGAAAGAACGTATACATTTAATTTTAGGTTTAAGAGGATATTCAATTTTTGATGTTTATTAACAGGTTCGAATATTTAATATTTTTGTTTAAATTGGGCTGGTGTTTTTATCTTTTTTAATCTCTATCATTTCCTTTATCTGTAATTTTTGGCAATTCAATTATGTTATAATCGAATGTATGTTTTTAGTCCTGTGTGTGTTTGTTTAACGCTGAAGAGGCGTTTTTCTAATATTTATGGCCATTCAATCTGTTATTTAGTAATTGGCTCGTCATGCCTATATATTTTTTGGGACAATTTGTGCAAGGGGTCGAATACAGTACATTTGATTTATTCATGAGAGGTGTTTTACTTTTTAAATTAATAAATAGTGTATTTAATTTATTATGAAACCTGTGGCGTACGATAATATCATGCTTTTTTAAAATGTATTTTATTTTTTCTGACTGTTCACTAGTGTAAAGTAATCCTACATATTTTTGCTATGTTCTATGTTTCTTGTTATTAGGTTTTTCTTAAATTTTTATGTTCATTATTTCGTCGATAGTCTTTTCATTGAAATTATTATTTATTAATGTCTTTTTCACCTTTTGCAGTATTCTTGGTCGGAATTCCAAACTTTAGAGAAATGGTACGATCAGACAGATCGATTATAACGCTATTTTTTTTAAGTTTTTGAGTGATTAGAGAAACAATTTAGATATCTACCTGACCAAGTTGGTTTTGTGTACCATTCAGTTAAAATTTTATTTTTTCTGCGTATAAATGTCATATCTAGAAAATTTATTTTATTAAATCAATATTATTAAAAAAAATAGTGTTATAATCGACCTGTCTGATCGTGCTATTTCTTTAACGTCTCCAGAATTCCAACCAAGCATACTACAAAAAATGAAAAAGACACTAATAAATAATAATTTCAATGAAAAGGCTATCACCAAAATAGTAAATAATCGAACAAACAAATTTTATAATAACCTAATAACAAAAAACAGAACAATAACAACAAAAAATATGTAGCATTTCCTTACACTAGCGAGCTGTCAGAAAAAATAAAATACATTTTAAAAAAGCATGATATTATCATATGCCACAGGTCCCATAATAAATTAAATACATTCTTCACTAATTTGAAAAGTAAAACTCCTCTCATGAATAAATCAAATGTAGTATATTCGATCCCTTGTATATGTGGATATATCCACTGCTATTGCATCTCACACGGAGGAATCCGTAAAAGCCGCATAAACATATATACGTCATCCTGCGGGAGGTCGGCGAAGCCGCGTTCAGTGATGCACGCTTCTTTCTGATCTGTCCTTTGCACAGACAGGTACATGTCGGTACCCTGATGAGTCTAGTAGAGAAAACATACACCTCTGCCTTATCACTATGGCGAGGAGGGTAAGTTTTGACTTTCTTGTCGGTATGGTGGTACGGGTAGGCCATCATCTCGATGGTGGTGGAATAGGATAAATTGTGTTCTGTAACAATTTGTTCAAACTGTGCAGCCTCTAACACGAAAAGGATATGATTGAACGAAGTTTGCATTTACTGTTCGTATTGTACTTCATTTATATATATATATATATATATATATATATATATATATATATATATATATATATGTTTATGCGGATTTCACGGATTCCTCCGTGTGAGATGCAATAGCAGTGGATATATCCACATTATGCCGTTGTAGTGCTGAAATCACATTCAGCAAACGTACAACTATATGCAGCTCCGCGTATGAATGAAGTAAAATGCGAACAGTAAATGCAAACTTCTCTCCATCATATCCTTTCTGTGTTAGAGGTTGCACAGTTAGAATAAATTGTTCCAAAACACAATTCATCCTATTTCACCACCATCGAGATGATGGCTTACCTGTACCACCATGCCGAGAAGAAAGTCAAAACTTACCCTCCCCGCCACAGTGATACGGCAGAGGTACATGTTTCGTCTCTACTAGACTCATCAGGGTACCGACATGCACCTGGCTGTGCAAAGGACAGATCGGAAGGAAGCATGCAAATACTGAACGTGGCTTCTCCGACCTCCCGCCGAATGGCGTATATATGTTTATGCGGATTTCACGGATTCCTCCGTGTGAGATGCAATAGCAGTGGATATATCCACATTATGCCGTTGTAGTGCTGAAATCACATTCAGCAAACGTACAATTATATGCAGCTCCGCGTATGAATGAAGTATTCATTCATCCGTTCGTCATTGTTTTCTGTTGAAGGATCTTGCAGACGTTTCGCACTTGGCATTTTCAATGCTTACTGATCGAAGTTTGGAAAGTGAACTGAGGTTCCTTAGATTGCGCAGGCTTTTTATACTTTTCGTGATCGTTCGTGATCGTAGGTTGTACCGAAGATTGTTCGGTGGTGACTCCTCCTTCGTGCCGCGTGTGCTTGCCGACGTTGCCGGTTGTACTTGTTTTATCGATGTTGATGTGGTGTTTTCTGTTCGTTTGATGATGGCTTTCCATATGACTGGCAAATTAAGTGCGTCGTCTCTTTTGTTTAGTTCGCCACTTTTTTCGATTTCTATTGCTCCGCGAACAAGTCTTGTTCTGAGGTTACTAACATTGGCTATTTCTTTGCATGACTCAAAATCAACTTTATGTCCTGTTTGGATTTGGTGTTGAAATAGTGCCGACGTGGTTTGTTTGTTCTTAATTCTAAGAATATCAGCTAGACTCGAAGAACACAAGCTATCTACTAAGAACAAACAAACCACGTCGGCACTATTTCAACACCACATCCAAACAGGACATAAAGTTGATTTTGAGTCATGCAAAGAAATAGCCAATGTTAGTAACCTCAGAACAGGACTTGTTCGCGAAGCAATAGAAATCGAAAAAAGTGGCGAACTAAACAAAAGAGACGACGCACTAAATTTGCCAGTCACATGGAAATCCATCATCAAACGAACAGAAAACACCACATCAACATCGGTAAAACAAGTACAACCGGCAACTTCGGCAAGCACACGCGGCACGAAGGAGGAGTCACCACCGAACAATCTTCGGTACAACCTACGATCACGAAAAGTATAAAAAGCTTGCGCAATCTAAGGAACCTCAGTTCACTTTCCAAACTTCGATCAGTAACCATTGAAAACGTCAAGTGCAACCTTGACGAAAACGTCTGCAAGATCCTTCAACAGGAAACAATGACGAACGGATGAACTCCCAGATAAACAAGAAATCATATATATATATATATATATATATATATATATATATATATATATATATATATATATATATATATAATCTATAAGGACTTTGGACCCTAGAACATATTATATTTTCGTGCCTTGGTATGTCGCTCAGGAAAGAAATATTGAATACTTACCTCTTTTCCATGAGGGTACCACAAAATTTCATCTAATGCTAAAGTAACCCGCTTATCAAGAGAAATACGAGATATCGAAATCTTAGAACAGTACATTGTATTTTACTTCTCCCTCCAAGGTAACGTTTCTTTCCACTTGGTTCCTTCTCAGTCTATGAAAGCCACTTCGATGCTTGCCACGTTGAATTCAAAATACTAGGATCGAGAGAAATCACGTCTATCTAAATCTGCATTTGACAGGACGGAATAAAGATGACAGAAAAGTGGCAATGCGCGACTACTATCTTTTTTTGGACTAAGATAAATTGGGACTTGTCGTCATATTTTAGCTTTATGAGCTGGTGTTTCGTACAGATATTTTAGAAACACGCTGTAAATAGAGCAGATTAAGAACCTTCATTTTTTTGAAACCGACCAACAAAATTGTATGTAAATAAAATAAAAATAAAAACATTTGTTAAAGTGAAAATCCAATAGAGCAAACTGAATGATCAGGTTTAAATTTATTTTATTTTAAGGGTGGTTTACTTATGTAGATTTAAAAATGTTTTTGTTAATATCAGTTTCGTGTTTAGACGAATTTACTTATCAGAAACTATATTTATTAATTTGTTTGTTGTATGTTCCAATTAAAAGTTACAATTAGTTTTTAATTTACTCCTGAAAGATCGATTGAAATTTTGCCAATATTTGGTGACTTTTCCATTTTAAATTAAATCTTGGATAATTTTAACATCCTTAAATTCAATGTCAAGAGCATTTGTTGTATATGCGACAAATTTAGTTAACAAAAACAAGGAAAAACGACCACCGATTTTGTAAAAAAATGTACCAAGGTTTAAGTATTTTGTGAAGTCTGTGAGATACTGGAGATACATGGATGGCAAAGGACCTAAATTGGGAATCCCAATGAGCTAAAAAAATTATTTTATAATAGTTACTTCTGTGCTGTAAATAAAAAAGATCCAAAAACGCAATTCTCAGTTTCAATATATGTATACTAGCCAATTAATTATTGGCTCTTATTAAGTCTAAATTTTAGACGTGAAATTATGAAATAGTTGTCTAAATGCTTCAGAATATTTAAGGCTTAGGATCTAATATGAGCATTAAACTATGCTTTTTATTGCCGATAGTATATTTTTAAGTGACATGATTTCAAGTTGCAATTGTGCATTTGGAATTTATATTTCATGCGAATATTCGTCTCGGACCGATATAGCTCCACTCATGAGACTCTGAGGTGGTCGAACCGCATATGGAGAAGGACCAGAGTGGTATTTGCCGGAAATAAACTGTACATATATTCTTTCGTTTTCTCCACCTGAAAAGGATAATACATATATAACAACTATTTAAATACTGTAGATTTATTTCTTTCTTTATTTCTTACTGAAATTTTAATTTAAAAAAAAATATGATCAGAGTATTTGGGACATTTTTTCAGAAATAAAGTCTTCCACCCTGAATATAATTTGCAAACTCCATTTGAATCTAAATAAACTGACGTATTTTAACACTATATCCTATTTTGTTAAACATTTAAAAAATAGTTATTGTGAAAAAATACGCTTTGGAAATTCGGAATTATTCGTATATTGATAAAAACTCTACCAAACCAAAGGGAAACCTTAAAAAATGAGCAGTTATTAATTGGAAATTTTTTCATTAACTACTCATTTTATCAGGAGCATTTATTTGAACCATTTTTTAATGAAAATGTATGTTGGAGATATTTACGATAGAAAATGTTTAGCTGGAATTAAACTGGGCTGTTTTTTACCGGTTTTGTTCAGCACTGTTTATTAATTCAATGCTTTAAAATCTAGATTCACCATTTTATCATCTGTCAACTAGAGGATGTAATTATATTCACGGAGAGAGCTCTATGCAGTCTTAGCACGCATTGCTGGTTCGGTTGAGAGGAGTTATCTAGATAGGAAAGAGATTGAGTAAATCATCCTTTTTGTTCAGAATGTTATTTTTTATTTAACCATATAATAAGGGTATATATATATATATATATATATATATATATATATATATATATATATATATATATATATATATATATATATATATATATATGTACATGTTTCGTCTCTTACTAGACTCATCAGGGTACCTACATGCACCTGTTTGTGCACAGGACAGACCGGAAGGAAGTATACATACTCAACGCGGCTTCGTCGACCTCCCGCAGCTCCATCATATCCTTCCAGTATTAGAGGTTGCACAGGTGGAATAAATTGCAATAAAGCACAATCTATCCCATTCCGTCACCATTGAAATGATGGCCTACTTGTACCACCATACCGAGAAGAAAGTCAAAATTTACCCTCCCCGTACAGTGATCGGCAGAGGTACATATTTCGTCTCTTACTAGATTCATCAGGGTACCAACATGCACCTGTTTGTGCAGGACAGATCGGATCACCTCGATAGTGGTGGAATAGGATGGATTGTATTTTGTAGCAATTTATTCAAACTGTACAGCCTCTAACACGGGAAGGATATGATGGAGCTAAGTTTGCATTTACTGTTCGCATTTTACTTCATTTACCCACCGACATGCATATGGTTGTACGTTGGTTGAATGTGATTTCAGCACTACAACGGCATAATGTGGATATATCCACTGTTATTGCATCTCACACGGAGGAATCCGTGAAAGCCGCATAAACATATATATATATATATATATATATATATATATATATATATATATAATATATATATATATATATATATTCTTCTTTCTCTTTTCTTGGGCATTCGGTTCGGCAGTGGAATAAAAATTAATTTATTTCCTCATAGATGGTTTATTGTTTTTTTTATTACATATGTTTCGACCTTATTTCCTGGTCTTCATGAGTGTTTTCTACAAGGAAACAGTCAGCAGTTGTTTTACACGAAGATAAGAAATATTGTGGAACTTACTTAACAATATCAGTTTCTAAAAACATAAAAATACAAATCTTTAAAAGTTCCTCACAAAAGTCGTCACATTTTTAAAATTATATACAAATGAAAATATTCAAAATATAACAGTTTGATACACATTATTTTAATAAGATTAGGAACGACTACGCTCAGTATGTATAAAACTATTTTTGACGGTGCCCGTGTGTGTGTGTGTATTTACATTTTTAGATATTATTATTTTACGAGGGGGGTGTAAAAAATGATTTTTTTAATTTAAAATGTTAAAGTATATTTTACTTAGGTTTTTATGTCTGTTTTGTCATTCACGGTATTAGGGTTGTTTTTTATAAAAATCATTTCTAGAAACTCTCTTTTTGTTGATTTGATTCGATTTTAAGAATCTTCGTGTCCTGAAAATTGAAAGTATGCGTTTTTTTACTTTGGTGTTTAGTTAGCGCTGTGGTGTTATTCTTGTCGTATTTATAATTATTGGGTGGTTTGCCCTATGTAAACCCCGTGACATTCGTTACAAGGTATTTCATATATTAAGTAGGTCTGTCGGTTGGTAGTTTGCTTTTCATAGAACCAAAAAATTTTTTCAGTAAATTTTTACCTTTATGGGCAACTGAGATGTTATGTTTTTTGAAACAACCTTGTAAATTTTCAGATAACCCCTGTATATAAGGTAAACTTAAATATGTGTTGTTCTGTTTATCTTTTATTTCTTGTGGATTTACATATATATAAATATATATATATATATATATATATATATATATATATATATATATATATATATATATATTATAATATATATATATATATATATATATATATATATATATATATATATGTATATATATATATATATATATATATATATATATATATATATATATATATATATGTATATATATATATATATATATATATATATATATATATATATATATATATATATATATATATATATACTGGGTCCCACCACGAATTGTCAATATCGAAGGGAATTAAAATACATACAATTTCGGCTAAGAAACTAGCTGGACTCCCGAACTACCTCTTAAAGGCCCTTCGTGAACAACCTGGCTTATAACAAAAGACACTTGTAAGATGGATCGCTTTTATATGGATGTGATTAAAACTTTAATCATTTATAGTTTTCGTCGGACAATCGCTCAGGAACTTCATGCTTTCAAATAGTTGATTTATATTTCTATCCACAAATCTTTCAAATTTTAGAATTTAGTTCGTTTGATGGAATTTTAAGCACTTTTAACTCTTTAATTACTACTCATTAACACTTTCACTATTCAGATAGTAGTAAAATCATACTCGACTAAAAGTCTAGAATTCCACTGGGAACATGACCAATGATGATGACTCGTCGATATCATATAATATAAGAACGCTGTCGAATCCCATAGTCCTTCGTTATACTATATTTCTATAAGGACACGACCGTCTTCTCCTAGTCGTTCATTACAATATTACAATATCCACGATTAAGTTCTAAACAGACCTTTTGAATATTAATGGGTTTTGGTGCAAAAAAAACACAATTTTCAATTTAAAAATTCGTTTATTGATAAAATTCGATAAATAACAAAAAACACACTTTCAAAAATTCTTCAAATTTTAAAATGAAACCCATCAAGTTTTCACTTAATCAGTGTACGTAATTTTCTGTACATTTCTCATAAGAATTAAATCGTATCGATAAGTTTTTTCTTTTTGGTGTAGCCTGTTTTATACAGAGATGTTTGTGACAAACAATTATATGTTGGAAAAGGAAAAATTTGAAAAGCAATATAACTTCACTATTTTCTTTCGGGTCATTTACAGTTTTCAGAAAAATGAGAAAAAGATTACTATAAGGTATAGTATTAAAATAAAGCAGTCTTTTTTGTTAATAGATAACAATTCGAAAGGTCTAACTTAAATACTACAGACTTAAAAAAAGTTTTTTGAAGTCATTCTTTTTATTACCGTTACTTGTTATACTTTCTTTGAACATCCTATATATTTAGAAATATTTCTAAAAGTTTGGACCTGCCAAGAAATTTTTCCATTTTCTATTTAATATTGCTTTTCAAACTTTTCGTAATTAATAATAAATATTTCTTAATTTGTACACAATAATTTTAATAATAACCCTACATATCTATAAAAATTCTCTTATAAACAAACAACTTTTGGTATATCTAAATTATTTTTATACGTATATCTTATAAATTGGACTTGGACAATTGTTCATTCAAAGATCAATAAAATAAAATGATGATTTATCTCACCATCGGGGGAGATTATTCAATTTCATCTTTGCTTATATTTCTTATGTGTTTAAAACAAAATAACACCATTATAGAAGAAAAAAACTAATAAAATAAGAATACATCGCATAAAATAGCAAATTTGGTTTGAAGGGATGTGTTGATTTACTACTTGTTTACTACACTATAGCCTTTTATACCTGAACCAGTCGAATTACCCTCGATATGAGGTGATTTTGACATTTAATGTTTCTAGATATAAGCCGGCGAGAGGATGTTCAGAATGATGCTAAGTAATTCATGGTTTTTTAGGCTTCAATTTTTTTTTAACATAACTTTTTATTAAACAATTGAAAAGCTTTTTTTCTAAAAAGCATTAGCTTTTTCTACAACTCGAAAAATCTGTTGTTTAATAATTACCACCATCTTTCTGAACATCCTCCTACCGGCTTATATCTGAAACACTAAATTTTTTAAAAAAAATTATTCGGCTGACCTAATCGCAGTAATTTATCCTGCTGACTAAGTTAGATATAGTTTAAAAACCTACAATTTGTTCAGTTTATATTTGGAAAAGATTCTTGATTCGCCTGAGCTTAGCATTTGTTACAATGAAAATGAGCATTGGGATTTTTTGAGACTGGTTTAAAAGTACATTTAGTTGACATGGTAGTTAAATGTCTAGAATAAATATTGAAGATAGAAGGAAAGCTTTTATAAAATTGGTTAATCCAGAAAATGTGGCTTTCGAGTTTTAAGTTAGAATTTTTTAAATTATTTTTTACCGAATCTCACAAATTCTAAGATCGTGGTATTCATTTTTCATTCGAAAGTTTTCTAAAATCTCAGTGTTAGTTATTAATTTTGGCCAGAGCTGCTTTTATGCCAAATCTCGTTTGAGTCGTATTCCTGATTCGGTTTTTTTAACCGCAGGTCTCTTAAATTTAGTTTTACTAGATCGCAGATATGCGATCTAGGTTCACTGGGCCTTTGATCTCTTATTTCCTGATTTTTTAAAGTTAGCTCTTTCCCACCCGCTCTCAATGACATAGATTTCTTGAGCCCTAGATCATCCATAATTAAACAATAATATAATTCAATCGAATCTCCAAAATGCACATACTCAGATACCGAAATCTCTCAGACTCCTATTGGTAGTTTACATACAATTTTTTTTCAAATTTACTAATTAATGCCGAACATTTAAACAGAGAGATTTGCCGTTTTCCGATTGAGACACAAGTTATTTTGTCCTTAAATTAATGAAGGTGAATATGTACCAGGAACAAGAAAAAAATGTAGAACACCAACATACAAACTTAACAGAGAAAGCAATCAAAAAGGTAATAAACAATCTGAAAAATCGAAAAGACCCTGGTCATGATCATACTGCCAATGAAATATTAGGGTATGGCAAAGAGGACACTAATAAGAAATGTAGTCATAAATAGAATTCAAGTAGTACAAGATAAATGGAAACACAGAAATACTAGGCCCATTTTTAGAACACTTAGTAACTACAGGAAATAGCACCTCTAAAACTTTTCTGAATAAACCTTAAATGACATTAGTAATATTATACCGAGCAGTTGTTCAGACAAATTTTAAACAAATCACTCAAATATACCAAATCGGTATATTTATGTTTTGTTGGCATGACCAAAGTATTTGACAGGATCAAAGTAGTAGATATAATAATAATAATAATAATACGGAATCTAAAAGCAGTACATGTACATTGTGGTATTAGTATAGGCGATCAGCTGTTTCCCTTCCTGTTCAACCTTGTCATGGATACAATTTTCAAGAGATTACCTAAAAAACGCTGTAATAAAATGGGAAATGCCAGATTGATCGCAGACTGGTAAGATGGTCTACAAAGATGTATATGTCATTTTAAATAACAGAATCAGTAAACATGATCATAAACATAGACAAAACAAAGTGCATTATAATATCAGAAGAGTCACTATGATGTAAACAGAAAATAAAGAGCATCGTTATAGAGCAAGTCATCATCATTCAACAGCTGAATATAGGGCTCCTCTAACATCTTCCATAAGTTTCTATCCTGAGCAGTGATAACCCAATTTCCTGCAACTCTTTTAATAACGTCGCTTCATTTGATCGGCGGTCTGCATCTACTTCTTTTGTCCTTCCTTAGTCTTCATTCAGGCATATGGCATGTTCATCTCTGTTTAGATTGCGTAATTTTATGAATAATATCAGCCATTTTTGTTTGACTGATAGTTATGTTTGTTATTCTATTGTTCCTTGTAAATGAAATAGAACATGATTTATAATTACCTTGATGCAGAGAGCACAAGTAACGGAAACAAGAAAAACAGTTGAAACCCAAAGGAGGAAGAATCTCAAGATGATTCGGCGACACAATATGGAGTAATAAATACATCAATATAGACGCACAGACTCTAGAGCAGATACAAAAAACAAATATTGCAAATGATGGAAACAATGAAGTTCAAATAAATTAAGACCTCAGGAAACAATGTCCCCATGTGTAAGAAAATTTTGGAGAAAACACATCAACCCATTTAAAATCGGTATAGTATTGTACCTATGTAGTAAAATCCATTTTAAAAAAATAAAAATAAGAAGAAAAAAAGAAAAATTTTTTGACTTTTGTAACCATTTTCAAGCTTTTAGATCTTAGTTTTTGAGTCTCAACAATTCTTTAAAATGTGAAATTTTTGAAATTGGAAATTCCGATTCCAAAATCGAAAAAACACAAAAATCAAAAGAGTTAAAAATAAAAGTGATATATTTCCCATCTATTTTTATTTCAGCTGCATTCGTATTTATAAAATTGAATATTTCCCTTTATTTTATTAATCTTTGCTTTGCTAGAATATACAATCTTTTATTTACACAGAAATTTTAATTAATTAGGTCTCTCTATTTTCTAATTAGTTTGATTTTATGTAGAAATAATGTATTTCACGTTGTTATTTAACATAAGTTTTACACCAAAAGATTATTGATGAATTTTATAGTTGTACCTGTTCGGTAAATAGATTTTTTTACAAACAAAATAGACAACGAGGTATATTTTCTAAACATTATTTACAAATCTATTTATTTTATATTTTTATATACAGGGCTACTTATTTACAATATAATTTATTATATGATATATAACATCAATCATTAAATTTTAAAAATATATCATGTTCATAATATACAGAATGCATTACAATAAGTTATATATATATATATATATATATATATATATATATATATATATATATATATATATATACACCCACTCTGCCCAGAATAAAATGGAGACTAACAGTCCTAGTGTGTCGAAAAAAAAGCTTTTTTGAACGTATTGACGTATTTCACACTATCTTTAATCACTGATTTGAAAAGAGCGGAAAATTTACGTTCTAATACAGTTTAATGCAATAGTTAAAATAATATCTAAAGGTCATTTGAAGGTCAAAAGTTCATCGGGGTAGCTGAATATTGGAAAAATAATCTCTACCAATGTTGTGAAGATTACAAAGGTCTGTCATTCACGACCTTTGACTTAACCTTAGGTCATTTTTGAAGGTCACGTAAAGGTCAAGTTCCATTTTTGTATATTTAATGCTTGTTCCACGCCAGATTCAAGGGGGCTCCTTTGTTCTGCGGTGCATACAGCTCTCAGGTACAGAGATCTGGTGATCTGGAGATCTTAGTCGTAGGGACTATAGATTGGATAAATTTCTGCAGTAGAACTATGAAGTAGTTTTAGCACGTGGAGGTACTAACATATTTCCATTAAAGCTTATTAATTGCATTACGACAGTTTTTGCATAATTTTTTGAGATGTCTGAGACGTCATTCCATCATCACCATTAAATATGAGCTTTAGTCATTTATGTTGGCACTTTTCAAATTATAAAATACGATATATCGTCAATTTGGAGGAACAAATTGTCAAACCGTTTTGTTATTTGTGAGAGCGTCAACCCCAGATTTTGTTTGTAAAAGCGGCTACGTCGGAAACTAATTTTTTTAACAAATTTTAAGTTGGCAACACTGAAAAACTTTAATATTACATAAAATAAAATAAAAAACGTGTAAAAATGATATATCGTTTTATAGGTGATATATTGTTCTATAAGTTATAGAGGTCGCTAATCACTAATCTGGGAAATGGGCCCTTATTTAGAAGGTTGGTTTACTAATTAGAGCTAATTTATCAATACACTCAAAAATTGGTGGCAATATGGCTGGGATGTTTTCGAGGTGGCCGATTATGAATCTGAGGTTAGAATTAAAAGATAGCGGACCCAATATGACTCCAAAAAGGCTTACTTTTTCGATATTCCCGCAATTCAGTAAAAATATATACAACCCATACTTTTTTGAGGTTTCAGAATATAGAAAAACGGGTTTTTTGGTGGCCATATTTTGAGTTCTCAAACTAGGTTCCCAGATTCATGATCAGAGACCCCTAAAAAACCTATACAACGATATATTTCGCCCATATATATTTTTTTTAATTTTATGTAACATTAAAGTTTTTCAGTGTTGCCAATTTAAAATTAGTTAAAAAAATAATTTCCGAGGTGGCCGCTTTGGCCGCTTTGGCCGCTTTTACAAACAAAAACCCGAGATAGCTGCTTTCGCAAAGAAAAAACCACGTCGCCACTAGCTCCTCCAATTTGACGATATATCATACATTACAATTCAAAAAGTGCTAACATAAATCACTACATCTCTCATTTAATTGTGATAATAGAACGACGTCTCAGATATCTTAATAGAAGTATGTTCTTAGCTCCTAAAACTACTTCACAATTCTACTGCATTCATTCATTCATCTACTCCTGAATGTAGGCCTCTTCCATATTTTTCCATTTCTGTCGGTCCGTAGCGATCCCCATCCAGTTTTTTCCGGCAATTTTCTGGATGTCGTCACGCCATCTCTTTTGGGGCCTGCCAACACCTCTCTTGTTCTCTCTTGGTCGCCATGCTGTTATCTTGTATGTCCATCTGTCTATGTCATGTCTTGCGATATGTCCAGCCCATCTCCATTTTAGCTGCGCTACTCGTTTGCTCACATTTGTTATTTTCGTTCTTCTTCTGATTTCTTCATTTGGAACTCTGTCTCGTAAACTAATTCCCAGCATTCCATTGCTCGTTGTGTAACCCGAAGCTTATTAATGGCTTTACATGTTAGGAAGGTTATTTCAATACCATAAGTAAGAACTGGCAGGATGCATGACTCGTAGACTTTTCTTTTCAGACTTATGGGGGTGTTACTGGATTTAAGAATGAATCCGAGTTTGCCAAAAGCTGCCCAGCTGAGACTTATTCTTCTAGAAATTTCAGCCGATTGGTTTTCCTTCCCTATTTGTATTTTATGACCTAGATATATGTATTCTCTTACGTTTTCTATTATTTTATTTTCAACTTTAATTTGTGTTTATTCTAGACTCATTATTTTTGTTTTTGACAAGTTCATTTTGAGTCCTATCCTAGCTGATGCTTGATGAAGTTCTTGTATCATACATTGGAGTTGTTCTGGTGAATCACTGATTATAACAATATTATTAGCAAATCTTAAGTAGTTTAGTCGTGTTTCGTCTATGTTAATTCCCTTGTCATGCCAGTCTAAGCCCCTAAATACATCTTCAAGTGCCAACGTGGACAATTTTGGAGAGATTGTGTCTCCCTGACGTGCGCCTCTTTTTATAGGTATCCTCGAGGTTTTTATATCCTCGTCTATTGTAACTTGCATGTAAGCGTTTTCGTATATATGCTGAATCAGAGCAGAGTATCTTGAATCAATCCGAGCATTATCCAATGCTTTGAGAACTGCCCATAATTCGATAGAATCGAACGCCTTCTGGTAATCAACGAAAGCCAAATGCAGAGGTATATTATATTCCGTGGTTTTTTCGATAAGCGTGTGTACTGTCTGTAGATGGTCTATTGTACTGAAGTTCCTGCGAAATCCGGCTTGTTCTGAAGGTTGGTATGCGTCCAACTTTTGCGTCAATCTGTTAGTTATTATTTTTGTAAGAAGTTTGTACAAGTGGGACAGTAACCTAATTGGCCGATAAAGGTTTTTGAAGAAAGAATTCATACAATACAAGTTTTCATTTCTACAGTAGTTAATCAGCATATCTCCTCTGGAGTTTCTCTGACCGAGGCCAAAGCGACCTATATTTGGGATATTGTTGTTGTCGTCGTGCACACATTTATCTAATCTGTAGTCTTTAGTGCTAAGATCTTCAGATCGCCAGGTCTGCGTCAAGCACGAAAAAGAATATTCACATACCTGAGAGTTATATGCACTGCAAAACGAAGTGGCTTATGGAATCTTGCGTTCAAACTTGTATTAATCATACAAAAATAGACCTTAAACTTACATGACCTTGAAAAATGACCTACGATCAAGTCAAAGCTCATGATTGACAGCCCTTCGTAATCTTCACAACATTCATAGAGATAATTTTTCCGAAATTCAGCTTCTCTGATGAAATTCTAGTCCAAAAATCCTGAAAAAGACTTTTGACCTTCAAATGACCTTGCGTTAAACGGTATCAAAACGTAAATTTTCCTTTTTTTTCACATCAGTAACAAAAGATAATGATTTTCATGTGAAATACGTCAATAAATTCGAAAAAACTTTTTTTCGACACACTAGGATTTTCAGTCGCCACACTTAGTCCGCCATTTTAAATTACCAAAATCGTCAGACGATTTTTTGAGCTCTTGCAGACCTAATTTACATCAAAACTCTTCTCGGCAAAGAGAGAAATGACAGAAAATGCCCTATAAATATGTGAAGTATATTTTTTACTTATTTCGTGGACCTTCAATAATACATTTTTTTATTTGTCTATTTTTCTTAGGATTATGATTCATTATAAATAGAATAACTAACAGCAGTTTTGTATTTTCTATAGTTGACGTTTCGGAAATTTCACAAGTAACACAGAAACACACGTATACATCGATTTAAGTTAACATTATGTTCGGCTAGAGATTTTTTGGTAAAACAACAATATAATCGTGAAATTAAACTAACCCTTACATAAACAAATATATTAAAATACTATATTACATAACAGAGTTTATAGGATTCTAGAAACAGAATTAGGAGAAACACAGTTCAGATTTCGCAACGGTCTTGGAACTCATGAAGCACTGTTAGCCTATAACATTCTGACTTTGTAGATAACAATAAGCCTTTCATGCACAGTTAAACACGGCTAACTCGTAGCAGTATTAAAGACAAAACAATTGGATAAACGAGATATAAGAATAATAATTAACATTATAGAAATCAGTGAGTAATGAAGAGTGTCAAAAACAGCACAACAGACGAAGTTCAAATCAAAAAAGGTGTAAGACAGGAATGGGTGTTGTTGCCTTTGGTGTTCAACCTATATCCAAAGAAGATCATAAAGAAAGCTCTTGGCCAATATTTACTTTAATTTGTTTTTTATTAGACGTGAGCTCATAGAATTTTTTGCAGTAAATTTTTTTTAAACTGGGACTCTTAAGTTTTTGCGTCGAAATTAAAATCTAGTGTTGGGACTCTTAATAAAATTTCCGAAATTGAATTATTCCGATTTTTTTTTGTGTTAAGCGCAAACTAAGGCACGTTTAGTGTTCTTAGATCCGTTAACGATGTCACTATCAAGTTGTCACTAATTTTCTTTTGACAGAAAATTATTTGTCGCAATCGGGATGTCTAAATCGGGTATGTCATTATCAGGTTTCCTTTACGCAATTTACTTTCCCCAAATTATTTTATTCATAGCAGCAGGCGCATGAATACTCCGTGTATTATTTATTTTAAACAGTTTCCGCAAGGATTTAAAAAAAAATGATTTTTTCCGACGGCGCTGGAATTTTACTAAAATTTTCGTTTCACGACTTTTATTTAACTGAAGACTACTTTGAGGTTTCTCCCCTAGCACTGAACTGATATCAGCTACTAGAGTTCACCTCTAACGAATTTCCGCCTAACAGACGAGGTTTCCTGGCCTTTCTAGTATCGCAATCTTCTTGAATCGAATTCTTGATCGTCTGATTAGGACAACCATGAACCTCTCTTCTTAAGCCGTCGTAAGCAGAGCGGCCTCCCTCGTTGCACTAGCGTAAACAGCTTAGTGATCCTCTTGATGCCGAAAGGGGCGCACCAGGAAAACCTCTAGGAAATTTAAAACTCGCTATTCACGTGTTAATCTGTTGAATTTTTTCTTCTGGAAGGGAAACTCTCTTACGAGATTACCGACGAGTGGCCTACTTATTGAAGATTCCCCGTGCCTTTCTCTGACGTGGTGCAAGTGCCAGACTAATCAGCAACGGCAGAGAATCTCACGTTTCACCTGAGTAAATGCTTCAAAAGACTTAGATACTCGTGTGCGCGTGTGTAAGACATTTGAGAGATCTGTGCTGTTTAAAAAACAATCAGATTCTGCTAACGAATCGCGACATCGGGTGCTATTTATACTTTCTCGGCACTCCGTCAGATTTTCCGAAAGGAACCGCTTAGCACGGCCCGCCAAAGCTTTGTCTGCGCCGCCATCTGTGTCGGTGTCTATGCGCCGTTACCGCCGACAACGTGTAGTTATTTCTCGGAATTTCAACCGTCTTTATACGTTTATTTTATTTTTATGATTTTTTCAGGTTCTTGTAGATAGAATTCTACAATACTCAGAATACCATGGGTAGATACGGTGAGGAATGTTGAAGTATTACCCAGATCGAGAAGCCAATAGTTCTTTTACTTTTTATGGAAATTCACATTTTTTCCGCAGTTATTTATGTAAATGTTGAAAAATAAAATTATTAAATATTGTGTTATGTTTGTGACTTTTACTAGAAATGGCAAAAATTAAAGGTAGTGGTCCGAAAATACAAGTTTTATGAGTGAAAATTACTGACGAAAAAAAAACATCAGTCTTATTTTATGATCCAAAAATAGAAGATATGTAAAAAATCATCGAAAAATTCGAATAATTACCGAAAATAGTTAGGTACAAGATAAGAATTAGAAATGTGAGTTATATAAAGAATTATAAAGTCGTCACACATTCGTATCATTGACAAACTTACCGCATCTGAGCCTACGGAGTTAGATTTTATGGATGTTGTGACATTTTTTACATCATTCATTTAAACAACTTCAATCTTGAATGGGTCAATGTGTACAAAGGCTTTATTATATAAATAAAAATTGAAAGTATCTGGACCTATATGACAATCCAAGGAGCCAACGAATTCAAAGAAGTAGGTGTGGATTTCAACAGGTGTACAGGGATGGGAGTTGACTTTTTTGAGTAAACATCAAGATGTTTTAACAGTGTTACTTTATTTTCAAGATGATACATGTGACTATATATATATATATATATATATATATATATATATATGTTTTTGTTTTACTAAAAATCCCTATTCCAATATAATAAAAACTACTGTTGACGCTACATACTGTATCGCCTGATGAAAGTACGATAATTTACCGAAGAGTAAATTATAATAAAATATAGAAAATACAACGTTGCTATTACGTTTTAATTCCATTTTTAACAGATTATAGCAAAAAAAAACAAAAATAAAATATAATAGATCTTAACTAAAAATGTTTAATTTATTGTAAAACATTCTGTAGATAATTTTACATTTAAAACTGTACATCCATGTTCCCAATATTTCCTTAACAACAAAGAAAAAAAAATGACATTTTTTGACATATCACTTAGCACCATTAGAAAAATAAATCACTCACCATAAATGTTCGATCCTGTGTATCTGTAACAAAGAAAATATAAACTTTAGTAAAGTAATTTTTAAAAGTGGAAACACAAACAAAAATATAAAAAAAACAGATTTTTAGTCTAATATTGAAAAAAATATCAACTATTATAAACCAAATCCTCAACACAAAGTAGAAGCGGATAGTTTTTAAACGATTTTATTGAGTTTCACTACTGGGCCAGTCAAATTACCCTCGAAATGAAATGATTTTTACATTAACAGCCAGATTCACTAATAGATCAGGGCTTATCTGTTTTTAGGTGGATGTGAAATGGAACATGGAGATTTTTGCATTGTTTTTATTAATAAAAATATAAAATTAACGAAAAAAAACGTTTTTTTTTTTCAACTTTTCCCTCGTGTAACTTTGAAGGTATTCATTTTAGAGGAAAAAAAGTTTCAAAATTAAATTTGCCATAAGATAGAGTTAGTCGGAAATCTAAAAATATATTTGCCTTATTGCAAAATAGTAATAATTAAAAAAGAACGTTAAAAAACAGTTTTTTAATCATTTTTTTTTCGACCATTTACATTTCTCTGAAGACCTGTATGCTATGATAAAATACCACGCTAAACTTCGAATCGATAGTTTTTCACAATAATTTTGCAATCCGATTTCGTTTACAAAAATTGACCATTTTTCAAGTTTTTTCATTTAAATTTATTTTCGACATATAGTAGGGAACTCAAGTTTTCCAACGCTTTTTTTAGAATCAAAATCGGATGATTTAGACGTCCTCAGGAATTGCTTAAAATTAAATAGATTATTTCGGCGGATTTTCATTAGATTTTTTTTACAATACATGGTTTGAAAGTACTTGGTAAGATGCTTCTTTTGTGAAAAAAAAATTCTAATCCGTCAATTGGTTTCCGAGATACAAACTGTCAAAATTGACAGCTTGTTACGGTGAATCTATAAACCATACAGACCTGATTCTTGAACTAAAAACTTTGTCTTGCCGAGTTCTTTTTTGATACAAATCTTTAAATGTTTATGTTATCGAAAACTTTAATAAAAACTGAAAAGAATATCGCCCACGTGCGTGAAAAATGAAAAAAAAAAGAGTAGGGAGCTCTCATTTTAAAACTGAATTCGAAGATTCAAAAAACATATCTGAAAAAAATTTTCATTTTCTCAGCTTCTAGTAGAGCGATTTTGATCATTTTTTGTTTAAACCGATGTACCGCGAATAATGGAGCTCAAATATCATAATGTCATGTGCCCATCATGCATTCATTTTGTTATAAACAAGTGACATTATTTATGCATCATACTTACAGCATACTGCACCCTATAGTATTGGACTTTCCAAGCGAATCTTTGTTTATTATTATAATTAACCATACTATAATGATATATACTCTCTTTAATTATCAAAATTGTTTAAACAATCATTGTTTAAACAAATTGAAAAAAAATTTAGTTTTAAATTATTTTATTCGTAAAGTATAGACAAAAATTTTAAAAAGCCAGTTTGAGCAGATGTTTCTTACTCCCGCTCCACTACTTTCATGTTAACGGTTACATTTTAAAGCATCATGTTGTCATTCAAATATTTGCAGAAATATTGTATTACTTATAACTTAAAAACTATTAAGTTTCATATATCATTTATATACAATAATTATTTTATTTTTATCTGTATTTTACGAATAAAATAATTTAAAACCAATTTTTTTTCAATTTGTTTAAACAATGATTGTTTAAACAATTTTGATAAATAAAGTAAATATATATAGTTATAGTATGCTTAATTATATTAATAAACCATGATTCGCTTGGAAAGTCCAATAATATAAGGTGCAGTATACTGTAAGTATGATGCATAAATAACGTCATTTGTTTTTGACAAAATGAATGCACGATGAGCACATGGCATTATTCGCGGTACATCGGTTTAAAAAAAAATGGGCAAAATCGCTCCATTAGAAGCCGAGAAAATGAAAATTTGTTTCAGATATCTATTTTGAATCTTCGAATTCAATTTTAAAATAAGAGCTCCTCACCCCTTTCTTTTTCATACTTCAGGCGCGTGGGCGATATTCTTTTCTTTTTTTATTAAAGTTTACGATAACATAAACATTTAAATATTTGTATCAAGAAAGAATTCGGCAATACAAAGTTTTTGGTTCAAGAATCAGGTCTGTATTGTTTATAGATTCACCGTAACAAGCTGTCAACTTTGACAGTTTGTATCTCGGAGACCAATTGACGGATTTGGAATTTTTTTTCACGAAAGGAAGCGTCTTTTCAAGTACTTTCAAAACGTGCATTGCAAAAAAAATTCAATGAAAATCCGCCGAGAAAATTTATTTGTTCATAAGCAAAAATATCAACGATGTCTTTAAACAATTCCTGAGGGCATCTAAATCATCCGATTTTGATTCTGAAAAAAGCGTTGGAAAACTTGAGTTCCCTACTATATGTCGAAAATAAATTTAGATACGTCAACGTGATATTTTGGACTCAGACAAACTCGAAAAATGGTCAATTTTTGGAAACGAAATCGGAGTGCAAAATTATTGTGCAAAAACTATCGATTCGATCCTAACCAATTTTAGCGTATTATTTTATCATGGCATAAAGTTTTCTTTGCTCTAATATCAAGAGAAATTTAAATGGTCGGGAAAAATTGATTAAAAAACTGCTTTTTTACCTTTTTTTTTTAATTATTATTATTTTGCAACAAGGGAAATATATTTTGAAATTTCCAACCCTATCTTATGGCAAATTTAATTACAAAACTTTTTTTCTTTTTCAACTTTCCTCTAAAATGAATACCTTCAAAATTACACGAGAGAAAATTTGACAAAAAACGTTTTTTTTTTCGTTAATTTTATATTTTTATTAATAAAAACAATGTTGCCCAACTTTTTGAATTGACGCATATCAAATTGATCGTTATTCAGGTTATTCTGAAGGCTCGCATGCAAAAATTTCCATGTTCCATTTCAGATCCACGAAGCTCCAAAATTTTACAGATAAGCCCTGGTCTATAAAAAGATTTAAATCTGATCTAGTTAATAGAAAATTGAAATTTTCTAGTCGGTCAGTTTTGTTTTGCTTATATTGTTATAATTTGTATTATGTATGTCAACAAATAAATGCATATATAGGACTATTAAGGATAAGAACCTTGCGATTAAGCCTTGAAATATGTAAAAGAAATAGTTGTATATCCAAAATAAATAAAATTCCCCATTTTTGCTGGTTCAGTAATAAAACAAAATTTTTTTGTTGATTGTATTGTTAAGGTTTAAAACCTGTTTGACTTATTCCTGTTCGTATCAGTTTAAGCCATGGACGTCTGGACATGGAAAGTTTACAAAAACAAAACGCCACGAATGGGTCCCAATCAGTAGTAATTTGCCAACTGTTTTGGAAAAAAATAAGGGAAAACAATATAATTTGTTAATACCCAATTTTTATGAAAAGAAAATTATTATAATGATAATATATTTCATATAATATTTATAAACAATTTATTGTTACAACAGTAAACTAATATCTTTAAAATAGTATGCTTTATAATGCTTCAGTTTAACTGCCAGAGAATTCAAGATTTTTAAGTAGTGTGATAAACTATGAAATCTGGCAACCTCGTAAATTTCTTTTACGCTATCGTACGATCAAGGTTGAATCCGGTCCATTCATAAAAATTTTGACATAGGACATTTTTGTGGTTGACGTTGTGTGTCTTGGATCGTTTTTTAATTTTTTGTAATTCCAAAAGTGTTTTTGTAAGTGACTAATTATTCATTAGTGACAAAATAGTCAATCAGTACCAACTTTTCCGAAAATTGGATTATTTATTTCCAAATTTAACTTTTCACAGGTAATGACATAATTTAGGTTAAGTTTGGTATCATAGGCGGGTAATTTGGGATTTTAGATTTTGTTATCAGTGATTTTTTATAGGTTTCTCAGTGATTCTAACCGCCGAGACCTTTGGATTAATATATTAGGACTACAAGATAAAATCTTGCCCAAACGATTTCTATTATCGATTTGATGGTGTTCCTGTTTTAAAGTGACACCAACATAATAAAAGCCCACCATTTTCTATTATTTTTCATTAACATTTCCCTCGTAATATTACACCAAATAGTGCCGCTTTTCCTATCTTTTTCCAATTTTTTCCTTAATTTTTGTTTTCCCTATTACTTGTAAAAGTATAAAATTTTCATTTAACCAAGATATTACAAAATCTGCAAAAAAAAGTCATAAACGTTATAAATAAATATATGACTTGCCTAATAACTGCCATGTGTGAAAAGTCCAGATATGAAACTTTAATTTCTGCAATGTTTATTTATTTTTATTCGATGTCCGATAGTTACATAGTCTCAGATTTGCTTTACACAAATTAGATAATGTCAGTAAGTAAGAAAAAAAAGTATATTTTATTGTACGTTATTCTGTTTTATGTATATAATTGTAATATGACCAACAAGTAGTATATTTAATAATAGCATATACTTTGTCATAAATATTTTAGGATACTAGAAACAGTGAAAATCAAGAAATACATAAATCATATTAAAATAAATAATTTCCGTTAGAAACACATGACAGATTGTCGATTCGAGATATTAAAAAATTTCAACAATAGTACTGCCAAAACCTGATGGGCAAACAAATTTAATTGTTATTTGCTTTTGTAATATACAATCAATTTTATTTTTATTAATTTGTTTTATTGTATTTCTTTAAATACCAATTTGTTATGACTGGAGTTTGGGGACTGTTCAGTGAAACAGGTTTAACTGTAACAAGTTTTTTAGATTAATACCTAAATTGAAACAGTCTATCATATATATTCCAAATCATAATTGAAATTATATACAAATATTAACATGCTCTTTCTTGAAAATAAAGTTGTAAATACTCTATTTTCTCCTGAACACATACACCGTCGAATATATATTTTTTAAATATTTCCATTTTTGATTTATTTCATTTATTAACTTACAAAAAATATCTCCATTTTCTCGGTTTAGGAATTTTGTAAAAGTGTTATTATTTTTACAAATAATTGGTATACTAACCAAACGTCAAAGTAGTTATATTTGCATACCACGACGTCGTTACATTTATTCAGTATTGCACTTCAATATTTGAAACATTAGAACTTTGATAAGACTACTTTTTTACGATGTTCATGGCTAACGTTAAATTTCATATGCGAGTGTCTGTACGGCATAGACACGTTAGGAATAATAAAAATAGACAGCGAGTCCATAAAATTTAGAAAAAAAATTTCAATCACAGTAATATTCAAGAAACAAAGTTTTTGCCGATTTTAAAATTGTGGGCATTAATTAGCCACTTAACTACAATCCGGCAAAATATTACACAATTTTTAACTTTGGACTTGGATAATTCTTACATGGTACTCTGTTTTAAATAATAACTAGTGGCTTGGATAAAAAAAGTTTATTTCGTGAAAGATAAATGATATGAATATTACGATTATTTTTATATTGAATACTGATTTATGTTCAAGTACAACAACTTCCGTATCACGACATATAGATAGAGTAATTAACTATTTCTTATGAAAAAATATTTATTACAATTCTGCAAATAAAAGCATCATAGAATATTAATTGATATTTTTATTCGTTTTAAAATTGTTACGCCGCTGGCGTATGATAGATTGTGAGCTATGACACCCCTCTAACCCCTGGCCTACAAACATGTTGGCGCTTATAAATTTCCTATTCATGAATGACTAGCCTGGTCCATTCCCTACTATGTCTATGGTTTAAGCCCTCTGCTATCAGTTTAAGATGATTTTAAAATTAAACCACGTTAGTAAGTTCGACTGTTAGTGTTTCTAGATATCCGTCAGCGGGAGTATGTGCAGAATGATGGTGATAATTCATGGCATTTAAGCAAAAAATTTTTTTAAACAATTAAGGTGTCAAGAACCATTTTTTAATGAGTTGTAGAAAAAGCTATTGCTTTTTATAAAAAAACAAAAGTTGTGCGCCATAAAAATGCCTACAAATTAAAAAAAAAAACACCAAAATTGGATTTCTTGTTCAATAATGTTGTACATTTTTTGAAAGCATCGCTCTACTTTAGTTCGATAGCGTATATGAACTCAATAATAATATCTATATTCTAAACTTTCAAAAGCATTAGTCAGATCAGGAGACCCTATAAGGCGAATAACTATCCTTTGAATAGTGGTTTGAACCAGAAAAGGTCAAACCTCGGCATTATTAATCATTAAACACTGTTATGATGAATATACAGCTATCTGAATCGGAACTCCATGCACATTGATTGATAAAGCTAATGAAATCATCAATTCTAATATAATCATATCGGACTTTACAAAGTTTATCTGCTAATTGGATTTTAATAGATTTAAATTAAACTACTGCTTTCAGTTACTCCAAACTAAAATTTTGTCTAGGTTTTTTATTATTATTAAGTTGGTAATATAAAGTGGAAAAAGGGGAGAAGAGCAGAACAGAGAAATACCGTAAAAAAATCGCTGATTGCTCCTTGTAAAGAAAGATGTCGTAGGAAACCTGATAGTTACAGATTTAAATTCAAATTCGTGTAATTTTCTAGGTTTCTTTTTGTATTTTCGCAGACGAAAACGCTAAACAAGAATTCGAGAACATTCTGTGGCTCCTTATATTACTACATTATTTATTTTTGTAGCTAGTTAGTTATTTTGATTGCGAAAGGTAGTTTTACTTTCTGGATATGCGATTATAAGAATTGATACATATTTAATATTTTTCTGTTTTTATTTTCAAAGACCTTTACTATTTCTGAAACTAATTAATCTTAACATAATATTTACGTACTATATGGTTGCAATCTACTTTTTATACAGGAAACATGGTTATTTTTTGTCCAAAGTGAACAAAATTTCATCATTGCCTGTAACTTTTAAATGTAACATTTCTTATAAAACAAACGGAGACAGAACTAATATTTTAAAATTATTAATTATACTGAACTTATATGCAGGAAGGTTAACTTTTGGAAGTGAAAACTTTTTAGGCGCGCTAAGCAGTTAATTTTGTGGATATTGAATGAGAGTGAGCCGCACGAACTTGAGATATAAAACTGGACTGCTCATGTTCCATATCTTCCTTATAAAAAAATTGACCCCACCGTGCTCCGTGCCATTAGGTGCAAATAATTGCTTTGGCAACAATGAATTCCCTAAGTTTTTTTGATATTGGTGAAAGTGTATTTTTGACATCGACTGAATACTTTTCATTTTGACAAAAATTTATTTTTGATTTTGCTGTTTTATGGATTTTATCACATTTTATGTAACGTTTTAC
The DNA here is from genome assembly GCA_034092305.1 of Diaprepes abbreviatus. Classification (NCBI taxonomy): domain Eukaryota; kingdom Metazoa; phylum Arthropoda; class Insecta; order Coleoptera; family Curculionidae; genus Diaprepes; species Diaprepes abbreviatus. The sequence continues at coordinate 636,733 of JASJET010000211.1, read as the reverse complement.
TAAAAATTTCAAACAGGAATGTGAACTTTAAGGGTTTTTTTGTATTTTAAAAAATGTGATTCTTCATCGTAAGACGTGCAAATACCTCATCTGGTAAATTGGAATTTATTTAATTGGTAAGTTATAAAGCATTCAATAATAATTGTATAAAATTTTACCTTAAAATCAAATTGTAAATCTAAGGGTAACTTTAATCTTCTGGATATGATGTATGATTTTTAAATGCTATCAATATTAGTAGTACAGTAAGCGGGTTACTGGGCGTTTTGGTGCTCCTGATGGCCACATGCCATCCACATCTCAAAAATTCTTGATAATTTTACAAGAAGTAAATTTTTCAGGAATAAAAGAACGGAATAGGCGAAGAAGTGTATGTAAAAGACATAAAAGACCAGTGGTTGTTGACCAAAAGGGCCTTATGACCGAAGAAATTCGCTGAAAAAGTTAGTTCTTGCAAATTTTTCAGTAGTTCTTGTAAATTTTCAGTGGTTCTTGTATAAGAGTGTGCAAAGAAGTGATCGTCAATGACGTCACAAAACCAGAGGCTGTTGAGCCATAAGAGCTTAATGTAGAAGAAGTTACCTGTAAAAATCGTAAAGGAAGGTGTTTGTGTGTAATTTACCTGTAATTAGTGACTTTATTACCGTTCGTGAGCAAGAGGCTCTTGGTCATGTAGTTGAAGAAGAAGTGGTCGTCATCATCGTCGTCAATGACGTCACAGAACCAGAAGCTGTTGAAAGAAGTAAGACGTAGAATGGATGACACCTGTATTTACCTATCGAATGTGACACCTAGTTTCACCTAGCTTAGCTTAGGTGAGGTGTGTATTTACCTGTATGAGATGCCACCAACCAAGTGGTCGGCAATGACGTCACACACACTAACTAACTAAAATTTGAAGTATGTAGGAGATTGTTGGGTAAAATGAAACAATTTCTTGACTTGAATATGAATTTTAATCGTTAAAATTTTTTCAAAAACAATAGATTTTTACAAAAATAAAACAATACATTTGGGTTACATTAGTGTTATGGTAGGAAAAAATTAAACAAATTCCTTATAACCCCAAGGGATTGTGTCTGACGATAAATAATTTACAATACGTTTGTCATCTGTTGGACTTAGAGCAATTTTGTTTTGAACAATAGTATACACATTATGCTTTATAGATTTAATAAGATTTTGTTCACAAACAGTTGTTTTATTGTTAAAAAGACATTGAAAATAATCATTAAAAGTAATTGACTTTAAAGCTGTTGACTTAATCCCTTTGGCTTTTTTATGTTCTTTTTCAGTTAATTGTTGTTTATCCTGGCTTTTTAAAACTTTATAGGTATACATTTTAGATCGTAAACCGATGAATTCTGTCATAATTTGTCCATTATTCTCATCCTTCATTATACCAAGAACTTTCTTATTTTTCAATGGTATATTATAAGTATTGTTAGGAGCGTAATCAGATGTATCAAACTTGTGTCCGTCCTCCTTAATATATTTATAAATATCATCAACAAAAAAGTGGTAAATAAGAGAATCTGTGTCAGTGTATAGTAATTTAGCATTTTCACCAAACTTTTTTTTAATGTAGTTGTAATGAAAATCATAAAGTATAGTTTTTGAAATTTCCAAAATTGAAAAACCTGCATAAATGGGTTTGTTAAACGTGACATTTAATTTTGACATTTCAATTAGTACCATATCATTACCAAAAATTGTAAGACTGTGAAAATTTGGTTTGGAAATATAGTAATTGGCACCAAATCTACCAGACCATTTTGTAACTAGTTTAATATTTTTATATTTTCTCACATTCTCCATTGCTTTCCCAAAGTTCGCATTATTGATTAGTTTATAAAAATTTTTATCATGATCATTGGTACTCTGTTTTCTTAATTCTGTATTTAAATCAATAAATTTTTTATAATAAGCAAATTGATGAAATTTAAGTGTTCTATGAATTTTGATGACTTTTAAACCAAGTTGCAGAGCTTGTTTTAGGTTTCTATAATGTATAATATATTTTTCTTTATTAAATAAAGTTGTTAGTAATTTAGGAACCTTTGAATTTGAAATTGGGGGAACAGAACGTTCAGGACAGATTGGTAAATCTTTATGTAATCTAAAGAGTTTTGTATCATATAAAATATCTACTTCAAAAATATATCCTGTTGGACCATCATCAGGTATATTCATAATGTTTATATTTTCTTGGTAAAAGTCATTAATCCAAACAAAATTGGATTGTGGTAAAGGAACAGACATAGCAGCCCCATAAAGATTATTAACATCAAAATACATGAGGTATGAAATAGGTTCGTTACTATTAAATTGTTCCCCCATGTATTTATTATTTGCTTTACCATATCTGTTTGAACATTGAGACACCCCGCCGCGAATTCCTCGTTCTATAAACATGAACATATCTGGATCTGTTAATAATTCCAGAGTGCAATTTGTCATTTTTAAAAATGCATCTAGAGCCAAAGAAGGGGTAGTTACATAATGTAAACAGTCTAGTTTATAGGTAGCCATACAGGTTGATCGAAATTTTTCAAATATGTCAGCTAGTAAAAGAACATCATTTTTCAAATAAAGTTCGGTGTAATCTTTTAAATTTTTAATTTTAAATGTATTCCAAACATTGCAGGCATGATTATAATCTTCATCTGATATATTTTCATTATGCAATGAACTAAAAAAATCTTCCTGCCTAGGTAAGCAGTTTTCTTGTAATTTATCCCAACTGTTTAAATATTCATATGGAAATACACCTTTCCGTGTTAATAATTTAAATTCATTAAAATTGTTAAAAAAAAATTTGGTAATTTTTTTGTCATCATCAGGCAAAAATGATGCTAATTTCTCTAAGCTTGAAGACATAAATCGAAAAGAGTCAATAAATCGAAAATAAATATTTGTATTTTTTATATATTTGGTGAACGAAATATACCTTTCTTTATTTATGGGAAGTAAAGTTATTTTCCCCTCGATTTCAGTACTTAGTGCTTTAATAAGGAAGTGACTGTCATAGCCAGAGAGATTATGGAAAACCACAGGTATATAGTGTGAATCTTTATAATTTAAGTTACAAGAATTATGTGCAACTCCTCTGAACTCACCTGTCAAATGCGAATGGTTAATAACTTTCTCATCATTTTTTTCAAATATAAGACTACAAATATGGCAATGGGTTGCGTTTTTAATTTGAATTTTTTCATTGGTTGTTAGAGGTCTCATAGGAACAGGGTTATTAAAAATGTTATTAATTTCATCTGCTAAATTTTTAAGTTTGTTTACAAACCATGAAATACAATTTTCACCTGTATTACATTCAAATCTTGATAAATTTTCATCATAAGAACATTTAAGATAAAAGGCAATACTACAAGGGATATGTTCTTGAATTTTTCTCGTATTTAAATTAACGTTAATTAAATCTTGCTCACACTTTTTTAATAAACATTCAAGGTCTGCATAAATTACGAATGGAACTTCTTCTTTATTTTTAAAATTTTTAAATTTTAAAAATTTTTCATCAGCTTTGGGCATTGTTACTTTGGTTTCATTTAAATTTTTACAATCAGTATTATGTTTGAATAAATTTTCCTCTGATTTAAAATGGTTTAAACAGCGTTCACACAACCACGATTTATTTTTAACATTACCAATTTGTTTATTAATCAATCTTGATAAATTTTTAATATAGGAAAAGTGAAAAAATCGGTTTTCCAATGCTTTTTCATATTTTTCATCAAAATCATCATTTTCTGAATCATTTTCGCTCTCACTGTTATCATAAATAGAAGGAATCATTAGTAAATTTATTTTTCTTGGAAAATCCCTTTTACTAATCATTATAGGAAAAATTTTTCTTTTTTCAAAAGTATAAACGTTAATTGACATGTAATTTAATTTTTCAAATTTTGGTATTTGTTTTAAAGTAATGGGAAAAGAAATTCCTTCATAATTTAATTCTTTAATTTGTCTGAAATGTGGATATGAACTTGTTAAACTTGAATTTCTATTAGGAGGAGCGGGAAATAGTGCTGATACAACTGACCATAAGAAACAGAAATCATCATTGTTTTTTATATTAATTACAGCCTTGGTTATTTTAATAAAAGGAGGTAGGTCAACATAAGTTGACAATCCAACACTAATCGGATTATATTTATTTATGTTAATTTTTAAATGGATTATTTGATAAAGTGCCCATCCGCTATCGCGTTCTTGGAACTCTTCAAGCTTTGTTAAAATTTTATTTTGAATATTATTTACAAACCACGATTTAAGTTTAGTAGAATTATCAATAATTTCATTTTTGGTGGAAAATGTTTTAATATCAGTTTCTGCTGTATTAGGTTTGACAAAGTTAGCTGAAAAAATTGCATTTACTTTGAGAAGCGATTGTTTTAATTCTTTTTTAATTTTTAATGAAAAACTTCTAAAAGCTTTTTTGAAAAAAATTTTTGGATCCTTAATAGACAAATTTGTTATAACCCCAGTTTTTATTCTACCCTTAAAACAAGATTCCACCTCCTGCCATTCTAAATTTTTTTTAATTGTCTTACATTTATTAGAATTACTAAATTTAACTCTCTTAGAATTTTTCAAGACACTTTTATAATGTTTTAAAAGGGCCAGTCCAGCTTCTACACATGAAAAATTTTTAATACAATCTGCCTTGGTTTGAATACCTTTTTTTACAATAAAAATAGTTTTCCTCAAAATTGATAGCCACCTTTTATGATCTTCCAATGTTTTAACAATTCTGCAAGCTTTCTCAGTTTTTTTCACAACATCCCCCACTAGACAGTCCAATTCACTCTTGCTGGAAAAACTTTTGTGTTGAATTGTAACATTGGAACTAGCCTCACCCTGTTCAAAAACACCTCCATTATCATTTTCTCGTGTTGCTCTTTGAGGAAACATTTTTTGATATTTTGAAAGATTCTAAAATATATGAATTTGTGTTAAATTATTTTCACAGAGGGTTGTAAAAATTTTAAACATAAAAAATGTAAAACCACTTACCAACAATAAAATCTTTAACCTCACTTAAACAAATTAGCAGTTGATCAGATAATTGTAAACTGTTAGAGCGTTCAAGGAAGTTTGATTGATTTATAAAATAGTTTGATTAATATTCAAAAACACAATTAATCTAGGAAAAAATAGGGTTCTACTAAGCTTTCACGTACGTAATTACCAATTATTTACCATATTACTCTAATTTTCCTATCATTTATGTTAGTTAGAAGGGTCATAGAGGTCAGATAAGATTTAATTTTTACAACTTGTTACATTTTTAAAATTTAATCAAATTTTCTATTTATTTAACTTTTAACCTTCGAAAATTTTTACAGACTTTCAGCCGCTCTAGTTGAAATTTTTATAACATGACTGACCTCTGGTCTGAAAAGTAGGGGAGCATAGAATAAATTGAAAAAGATAAATTTTACATTAAGTCTTATGGAATAAACTGAAACAAATGTATTCAACTTTTGGTTCTTTACTCTATATACTTCTTGAAAAAATGCATCGTACGTCATGAAATATATACATTATTGTTGTATAAATATGTGAAATTAAGCATTAACACTTCAGAATTTTCAAGTTATTCATAGTTCTTTATAATAATCAAAAATTTTTAAATAATAAAAATGTCAGGTGTACCAACCACTATTATTGTGTCCAGTCTGGATAAAGTACTGTTACCGGTGAATATGTTATTTGTGCTAATGAAGCAATTGTTTTTGTAAGTATTAAATATTTTATTATTATTAGTTATTTCAAATAATAATAATGGAAATTAATAGTGTGAATTTAAACAATTAATAGATAAAACATTAATATTTTTTATCATTACCTTTCTCGTTTTTTAATTTAAGCCTTGTAAAATGTAATATTTGATATTGTGTTAATAAGTCCAATTTTATTCTTTTAGATATGGGGTAAAGGATATGAAAATTAAAAATGACGATGTGTTTTTATTTTTAACATATTCACCAAGAAATGTTACTTTACAAAGAAAGTTCCAAAAGCTTCCAGTTCAATGGATAAGAACGAAGTTGGAAACTGAAGAAGAGTACATGTTATTTGAAAAGGTTATGGAAAGATTCAATCTTAACATGGGGGAAATACTAGGAGGAGAGGACCCTCTAATGATAGAGGCTGGACCCTCAACCTCGCTCTCCAAAGTGCCCGACAACTCTTCAGCTTCCTCTTCTAAAGAGTTAAGTCAATATGAGGATGTTTTGGAACTAGATGCAGACTCGGACGAATATTCACAAATGAAGGCCTTAAGGTAATTTTTAATTATTTAAACGTGTTTTGGCCTAAGAAAGGGACCTAAGCAATCAAGTTAATTTTTTAAATAGTGTTAAAGATTAGTATATTTTAAATATGTGTTTTATTAATACAGATTATTTGTTTTCTTTACAGGGTGAAAAGGAGGAAGAAGGAAAACAATGAATAGTTTATATTTAAAATATATTTATATTATTTTATTTAATAAACATTTAATCTTTATAACTCTTTTATTTTTAAAAACAACCTTTATATTATACAATATCACTCTTAGGTATCCAACTATTGTGTTTTTTATCGAAACCTAGCCATTTTACAAAAACTTTATTACCTTTGCGTTTTAAAACTTTTTCAACTAGGTATACATTAGGGAATTTAACTTTTTGTAATTGCTGTTCATAAAAACCTCCTTTAATATCTAAACTATTTATATCTTGCAACAAATAAGTGATAGGATTTGTTAATTGAACCTTTTTAATAGTGAAAATTTCAGTTGACCAATTAGACTGGTATTTTTTATCAAAAATGCCTCGTATTTTTGAAATTCTTACATGGTCACCAATTTTAAATTTTGGGTTTTGTGCGATTTTAATATGGTTATAGGTTGTTTTAAGTAAAGACATTTCATGCTTTTCAGTTACGTCAGCAGGTTTCATACCTATAGTTCGATGTTTTTTATTATTATACTTTTTAACAATTTCAGGTAACAAATTATACCACTTATATGAACCGATAACATTTAATTCTTTCCAAATTAAACTTTTAAGTGTTCTAATTACACGTTCAACTATAGACGCCTTTTTTTCACTATAAGTAAAATAATGTTTAACTCTATATTTTTTAAAAGTAGCTGAAACTCCTTTGATAAAAATTCAGTTCCCTGATCCGTTTGCAAAAGTTTTGGAGGAGTTGAGTTCTTGAAAACATTTTCCATAGCGTAGGCTACCTCTTTTCCAGTTTTTGTTTTAAGCGGATAGGCCCATAGGTATTTTGAAAAACAATTAATAACCACCAAAATATATTTATAACCATTGTTTTCTTTTGTATAGGGTCCTAATTCACAAAGATCTGCTTGATATAAATCATTAAAACCTTTTATTATTACACGACGACGTTTAAAATTTATTCTAGCAGGTCTGTGTAGTTCTTCTACTACTTGTTTTTTAACATCACTCATATTACTATTCTATAATATTTTCTTCATACAGTTCTTCTATTATTGAATTAATTTCATTTGTATGGCTGGTATTTCCAGCACTTTGTGAAGCCAACAATAAACGTAATCTGTCAACAAGTTCGTTGGGGTCGTCCCAATGCACGTATTCAATCGGTTTTGTATTAAATTGCATAAGAAGTTGTTTTTTAGAAGCGTTGTGTCTACCGTTCAGACGTCCACCTGTTTTATGTGCTACGGCAGGTGCAATTATACTTTTATATTTAGGTAAGGTACTACCTTGAACCTGTTGTGTAGCCTTATAATATCTCCTATGTGCATTTGTTTTCAATACAATTTCAACATAATTTCTCTCATCTTGAATGGTAAAATTTACAGGATATTTTTTAAAAAGTAATTCATATAAACCAATTGTTCCCTTATAACGTTTTCCTTGTACAACTATATCTGACTCCACTATTTTTAATTGAGAATCACCAATGTAAAATTTATCAGTTTTTTCATTAAAAATCACTCCATATTTATGATCAAATTGATTATTTTTATCATTTATCATATCTTTGACATATCTTCTAGGTAACGGTTCATATTGATCTAGATATTCTTTAAAAGATGCTTCCATAATCTCCTGATTTCTTGTACGTTCAAACCGAGTTTGTAAATTTGTTTCGAGCTCATTTTCTTGCCTACTAGCTTCATTTATAATTGATCGTTTTATACCACCTGGTTCATCCGTATCATCCCTAATAGGGGTAGACTGAAATTGTAAACGTCGTCTAGGTGGTAATGGGGTATAAGCACTTATATTTTCAAGATAATCATTTTCATCATCATTTTCAGATAAAATTTGTCGTTTTTCTTCTATTGTCTTATTAATGTCTGAAGCTTCATTTTTTATTGATTCTTTTAGCTGAGACGGTAACAGTTTTGTTTCTATACTTTTTAAATGTTTCGTAATCGGTAAAAAAATATCTTCATGTGCTACTTCACCTTGTTTTAATAGGTCCAATTTTTGTTTAACAATTTTACGTTTTTCTATAAGCTTTCGTTTAAGTTGTTTTTCAGATGCATCCATTTTTTATTTTTATCATCCTTTTCTTAATAAATATACTGTTAGAATGACAGAGTGAGTTTTTTCTACAAGTATATATATTTATCGAAACAACAACGATATCGTCCCTCTTCTATTTTACTGTCCTTAAAAATAGATAGAAATTGGTAAGGTTTTTTCCAACAAATTCCACAAATATTTTTAAATTCTTCAAATTTCATATCAGTCCCAACAAAGTCGTTATATACGTGTTTTAAATTTAAATCGTCCTGTTTAAACAGGATTATGACGTTGGTGTTATCACGTATCAGGTGCTTTGGAATTCGAGCAAACGTCTGAGAGAGATAGAAACAGTCAATGTGATTATGACGTCCCATACTAAAGTATTCTCGAATTACGTCTTGCTTATCACATGCCACGTCATCAAAAATGAAAATTGAATGTTGCTTAGCTTGAGAGGGTGGTAAAATTTCTTCACTATTATCAAAAGCAAAATAACCAATTCCTTTTATTGGTTTAAGTAATTTTTCCAAATATATATATTTAGGCTGGTACAATGACTTTGAATATAAATAAATATTTTTAAATTTCAATCCATTGGGGTGTTCAATTAAGGTAAGCATCACATTGGTTTTTCCACAATTTGAGGGCCCTACAATTAGACATCGAATTGAGGAAGGTAAAAGTAAACTATGTTTACCAGTTGGTACGTGTTCAAGGTCGTGATTGTCAACAGGTAAAGTTATGCGTTGTTGAATAATTTTCATATTTTTCCAACTACCACTTTTTCTTTATACACTTCTGCTTTCTTTTAATGTTCAAATAAGAGTATTTATAAACAAGTAAAAGTTACAAATTTATTTAGTTAATTTGGAAAATTGTGACAATCAAGATGCAATTTTATCCTGATACAAGCGGTGCTGAATTGGTGGAAGGAGAAGGACTTTTAAATAGTGCAATAAATAAATTACCTGTTGAATTACATATACCAGGTTATCATTATTGTGGACCAGGTACAAAATTGGAAAAACGCTTGAACAGAGGTGATGTGGGTATTAACGAACTGGATGAGGCATGTAAAGAACATGATATTGCCTATTCAAACAACCAAGATATCAACGTTCGACATGAAGCTGATAAAATATTAGCGAAAAAGGCAATGGCACGAGTTAGAGCAAGTAATGCAAAATTTGGTGAAAAAATGGCTGCTTTGGGAGTAGCGGGAGCAATGAAGGCAAAGGTTAAACTTGGTATGGGTATTGGTAGTAGAAAACAAGAAAAACAATGTGGAGCGGTATTGAAAAAAGGAATAAAATTATTGCAAAATGCATTAATAGTTTTGGAAAATGGTTTGCAGTCGATTAATTCAGGTAGGAAAGAAACTAAACCAAAAAGTAATAATGGTAGAGTAACAAAACCAAACCGAAAACAAGTTGAAAAAAATCAGAAACGATTTAAAAATAAATATGAACTAGAAATGGAAGAAAAAATTCGAAAAAGGAAAATGGATGAGTTAAATATTGGAGAGGAATTAATGGACACCGAACAAATACCAATAAAACGTAAAAGAAAACATGACTTTGATCCAGATAATGAAGAAAGTATATTGTTGTTACCAGCAGCGGTAAAAAGGAAGAGACCTCATAGCGATGATAGTTTCCTTGACAACAGCGAACAGTTGCAACAACAACAACCGGAAACACGTGGTGTTAAAAGAGGTTTAGCTACCGATATGGAAGAGTATTTCGTTCCGAAAAAACCTAAAACGTTTTAATATATAAGCATGAAAAATGTAATTTATAGTTAGTTTAAAAATATCAATTCTTAGGAAAAGTTACACACACTTATTATGGCTTCTCACAAACAAAGAAAAACAAAATCACAAAGACCACAACAACAACGACGTCAGAATAAAAAGAAGATTTATAAAAAACGAAAAAACATCAATGGAAAAATATCGTTCAGAGAGGCCACTAAACAAATTAAAAAGAGTATTATAAGTCAAAAGCCGAAAGATTTAAGTGGAGCATTAAAGATTGCACTAAAGAAAGCCAATAAATTGAAAAATCAAATTCGACCTGCTCGAATTATAGACGTTCCTAAACAAGGTGGATTCTTACCCCTTATCCCGATCTTTGCAGGGCTAAGCGCCCTTGGAGCCCTTTCAGGTGGTGCTGCAGGTATAGCAAAGGCTGTTAATGATGCTAAATCTGCTGCGCAACAATTAAAAGAAGCACAACGTCATAACAAGTCAATGGAAGCCATAGCACTTGGAAAAGGACTATGTTTAAAGTCACACAAAAAAGGTCTAGGTCTTTTTTTACGACCACCCGAGTTCCAAAGAAACTACCCATGAAAGTACCATCTCGACCACTAACCAATCGTGATTTAGAAAAATTTGTTAAACAGTTAAAAATACAAAATTTTCGAGGTATCTTCATGAAAGATAATTTACCTAAAAAAATACATGTAAAGGAAACTGGTATTGTTAATATGGATAACAGTAATGGAAAGGGAACCCATTGGACTGCCTATAAGAAACATGGTTGTAATATTATGTATTTTGATAGTTTTGGTAATCTTTCTCCTCCATTTCAATTAGTTAACTATTTTAATTCAAATGGTTTATCTAACATTATGTATAACCATGATTCTTATCAATCGTATAATTCTGTAAATTGCGGGCACTTATGTTTAGCTTTTTTGAATAATAAATAATTTGTATATGTATATGTATATGTATATGTATAAATATGAAATAAACAGATATTAAATATTATTTGTTGTTTAATTTTTATAGAGTAAACATGTCATACACTTTTACCTTATCTAGCAGAAAATCTTTATTAACTACCAGCATTCATCCACCCATTATTTTAAGTGAAAAAGAAGAGTTCGTTTTGGGTCTGATAAACTTTGAGAGTTATAATTCAATACCGAATGTTGACGCAACAAATAATAAGTTTCATTTTAATGATAAGCAGGTCATTACGATTCCAGAAGGTTCTTATGAGATTAAAGATATTCATAATTATTTAGTGGAACACATGGAAAATCTGTTAAAGGAAAAACAAGGCACTGAAAGTGAAAGCCCATTTTTATCAATTAAAGCCAATTATAATACCTTAAAGTGTGAAATTAAAAGTAATTTGGATATTAATTTCAACAAGATAAACAGTATTGGTTCGTTATTGGGATTCCATAGAATAAAACTTGAGAAAAATAAGAAACATGTATCAGATCATCCTATAAATATATTTAAAGTAAACAGTGTTTGTATTGAATGCAATCTTGTTACAAATTCTTTTAGAAATGGAAAAACAGTTCATATTATTCATCAATTTTTTCCATCCTCTTTACCTGGAACAAAAATTATCGAAAAACCATCTAATGTTATCTACTTACCGATAAACACTCAGTATATTGATGAAATTACCCTTAAAATAACCGATCAGGATGGCAATCTGGTCAATTTTAGAGAAGAAGTGGTAACGGTTAGATTGCATCTGAAGAAAATATAATTTTACTAGAAAAATGGTTTTTTTATATAACGCTTTCCACCCTATAACATCTTTGGTGAGCAATTATGATGATGAAAGAAACAAAGGAAAAGAAATGTTCATAAATCGAGGAATATTAACAAAGCAAATTAGTAGAAATAGCAAGCTGAAACCATTAACATACGCTAATGAACAGTTTTTACTTTCTTTGGGACTTACTCCTAAAAAATAAACAAAAAATGCCTATCCCAATTAAATATAAATGTTCAAAGTGTAAAGGAGAATCAGATAGACCAAACTGTATTTGTCTTCCTTGTCAATATCAAAGGGAAGTGGCCAAAGAAAATGGGGGCAAACACACTGTTACAAAATTTTACTTTTCAAGTGATGTGCAAACTGTCACTGCAGAAAAATTCACTCTGTGAGGTTCATTACATTGTAGACTAAATATCTATAAATAAAGACCAAATATGTAATTAAATTCAGTAATCATAATAAACTGAAAGCGATAACACACATGCACAGACAATTTTTATATGACTGAAAAATTAATTTTTAATAATTAAAAAACTAAGGAAATTTTGGTATAATTTTAAACTTGGATTTAGACTAAGACTAAGACTAAGAAGCCTTTTATTATTTATAAAGTGTAATTGTAACATTAAAACACAAGAAATTGAAAAGGAAGTAAAATGAGTTTCAATATATTAAATGTTGGTGAAAACGTCTACTCTGATAATTCAATTGTTAACTACCAATATCACACACATCAACCATACACCTCTACCACCTTTAATAACAATGATGAAATCAGAATCCCAATTCAAACACAGGACCTTTACACCTTACCTGGACAAAGTTTCCTCTATATAGAAGGAAAAGTGGTGAAAAAGGATGGTGCTTACAGTGAACACGTCCAATTTGTTACTAATGGAGTTGCCTTTTTGTTTGATGAAATCCGTTATGAACTTGGTGGTACAGTTGTAGATCGTGTAAGAAATCCAGGTATTACATCTACAATTAAAGGTTACGTTTCCTACACAACAAACGAAATTAAACGACTACAAAACGCCGGATGGGAAATTAATGAGAATCCACATTTACTTGATAACAAAGGTAATTTCAATGTATGTTTACCATTAAGAACTTTACTGGGCTTTGCTGAAGATTTTCAAAAAATTATTATGAATGTCCAACAGGAATTAATTTTAATCAGAAGTAATTCAGATTTAAATGCCATTATTCAAGCTAGCCATCCGTTAATAGCTGAGGAGTATAAAGTAGTTTTGAATAAAGTAGTATGGAAGATACCACATGTCTCTGTATCAGATGTTGAAAAATTAAGATTACTAAAATATCTGGAAAGCAGTAGAGATTTAAATATTGCATTTAGAGGATGGGAACTACATGAATACCCCCTTTTACAAGAGACAACGAGACACACATGGGCTGTTAAAAGTACTGCACTAATTTCCAAACCACGTTTTCTGATTTTTGCTCTTTCAACTAATAGAAAAAATAAAATAGAGAAAAATATGGCTGTTTTCGATCATGGAAATTTGTCAAATTTCAAACTGTTTTTAAATTCTGAAACGTATCCATACGACAGTTTAAATGTTGATTTTGATACTAAACAATGGGCGCTGCTGTATGAAATGTATGCACAGTTTCAAAAGAGTTTTTACTATCGACGTCACGGTGAACCATGCTATGAACCTATTAAATTTCATGGTGTTTGTCCATTTGTGGTAGTCGACTGTTCGCGTCAGAACGAAGCACTCAAAACAGGTGCAATAGATATCCGCTTGGAATTTGAAACTTCCAAAAATATATATAAAAATACTACAGCATATTGTCTAATACTGCACGATCGTTTGGTAAAATATAATCCTTTGAGCAATATAGTAAAACCAATCTCATAAAGAAATAAAAATGTTTATTTTGGACATGCAAGGATTCCAATACAAAAAAAGTGACTTTATCTGCAAAGAAATTACTATTATAAATATTCAAACTGGTCAGCTCTACCATACCATGGTCAATTATGCACATGATATGGATTTTTTCAGTGAAGATATTCAAAGACGTTTGGAATGGTTAACTAACAACATTCACGGACTGAAATGGAACCAATCTGATTTCTCCTACATACCCTATGAAAATATTACCTATTTTATAAAAAATATTGTTAAAGATGAAACTATTTATGTAAAAGGGCACGATAAATTATGTTGGTTAAGAAAATTAATTTCAAATAATATAGAGGAACTAATGTTGTTAGGATGTCCTAATTTGAATAACTTAAAGAAATTTAAAGATAATTGTTTTAATTTTCATTGTTTAGAACATAATTATAATGATAAAAAATGTGCTAAGGAAAATGCATTATTATTATATAACTGGTATATAAATAAAACTATTTAAATATTTATAAGACTTTTATTTTATTCTTAAAATATATTAAAAAAATTAATTTTAATTATGACTGTCTTCTTTGTGCATTATCTCGCTCATATCTTCTGTCTCCCCTTTTCTCTGGTCCATCAAAATAATGTGAAGGTACATGTTTTGCACCACCCACCCACCTAAAATGATTACAAGTTACACAGGCTAGGCAATCTTCATTGTTTGGAATGTCTGACTCACCCTTACATTTAGGGCACTTATATCTCGTTGGTATCGGCATTTTAATTAGACTGATCTGATTTCAATAGAAATTATCTTTTTTATTACATCTAATACACGATAATAAATTATGATTTTTAAAACAATTATAACAAACTTTTTGATGGTTACACCGTTTAAAAATGACATTGATTCTATTTATTCTACATATCCTACATATAGGAAAAATATCATTGTAATGCCTACCACTTTCTGGTAATGAGTTTAAAAATTTAACTACTTCTGTCATTTTCTTATTACAAAAAGATGTATGACGTAAGCGTATGATCATAACAGGTTTTGATGATAAAACTCCACAAGGTGGTCGTAGAACAGGCTATAAGTATTTCTATAGTTGCTAGGTAATTATTAGTACTAGACAACCTGAGCAACCGTTCAGTTCAAGTTACAAAAATGTTTTATAATTTAATTAAAATTGTATTCTTTTTATGTGTAACAATTTATGGAAACATTTCAAAGGCTGAAGAAGACTGTAATTATCTGAGAGATGATTACAATACCCTTTATAATACAAGTTTAAACTTGTATTTAGAATGTACTAGACATCTCGATGATGCAATAGAGTTATATGATAATGAGTTAATGGTTAACGATTTTTGTATGGAAAAACTTGAAAAATGTGAAAATACGACATCTAACCTAACTTCCTCCACAAATTATACCAATCAAGTGAAAATTTTAAAAACCAATATTGAATTGGAATCTACCCTGCTTTCACTACAGCAAAAATATCTAATTTTAGAAGAAAAAAATTCCATTGCGTATTCATTAATAAACGACTATAAGGAAAAAGTTTTAAATTTAACAGAAAATTTCACCGATCTATTACATGAATTTAATACCACAAATGAAGAATTGAACAAATGTCATTTGGACGCACAGCATCTTTTTAAAAATCATAATTTAATTTTTTCCAATTTAAATGCTTGTTTGGAAAGAGAAGAAGTTACGCTGGATCAAAAAAATAGATATGTCATTAAGTTAACAGGTTGCAGAAAAAATTTAAAAAAGTTAAAAGAGAAATGTTCTCACTAAAAGTAGGTAGATAGTATTCAACTGTCTTAGTAACAAGATACATGTCACGTGAAAACGAACGTATTTGAATACACTGGAATATGTTACGTGATATTGAACGTGTTAGAATACATTTGAACTGTAAAAAAGAGGAGTTTCATAACGTAAAAGAAAATCAATGTTACTTGTGCTACCAGGAAATTAATAATAGTAATCATGGTTTCCAGTCTTCAAAAAACTGTGTTATTTCACACTCTAAATGTCACAGTGAAAGGCGTGTTCATCTAAAAAACTTTATCAAAAAAGGATACCATTCTTAGGAAAATAAATGTAGTTGTAGTAGTTATTAATATAAATATTTTGAACTTTCTCAAAAATAAATTGCATAAATTATCTCAGATTTTTGTTTTATTTTGAAACCTATTCTACTTTTTAACTAACAATACCTACCTGTCTTTTTCCTCAGTTGAAATTTAATTCTAAAATAAAACAATTGATTTGTTCTAAAATTAATATTTTTATTTTTAAAATTACATTAGCTGTTCCCATGTTTAAAATGGGGATTTTTATTATTTTGAATAGGTGTGCTAACTCCGACTTGTTTCTGTCCCCATTTATCTCCTTTCACTGCCGCTACCCATTGTGCTTTCGGATGACACCACATATGCCTATTACTGCTCCTGGCTACATTTTTATAATCTTCATTTTTATTTACTAATACCTGTGACGTCCTTTGTGCATTACATTCACCACATGTTTTTTGAATCGTAAAAACGTCTTTAAATCTAGACATTTTTCTTAATAATTGAATAAAGGCTATAAGTACTGTGATATTCAAGACTGTTCGTTCCCTTTTCTAGTTCAAACTGCAATTGCTTATATTTATATATTGCACCTACTTTTAAACAATAATTACAAGTCTTTACAGGTTACAACAGGTAATTACAGGTAATTTCTTTTAAATATCTTGTATGTCAATAACAAACACCGGTTTATTACGTCAGAGACGATGATTATTATTCCTTTACATATATTTATTTTATATTAAATGTTATTTAATGCTATCTATACAAGTTGAACTTTCTTATCATACTGCTGACCTCTCTACTAATTATGAATAAATAAAGTAATTATATTTGTTATTTATTGTTTTTCAATGTTGGGAATGAAAACAAGATAACGTTTATAGTCAGTGTGTGACGTCATTGCCGACCACTTGGTTGGTGGCATCTCATACAGGTAAATACACACCTCACCTAAGCTAAGCTAGGTGAAACTAGGTGTCACATTCGATAGGTAAATACAGGTGTCATCCATTCTACGTCTTACTTCTTTCAACAGCTTCTGGTTCTGTGACGTCATTGACGACGATGATGACGACCACTTCTTCTTCAACTACATGACCAAGAGCCTCTTGCTCACGAACGGTAATAAAGTCACTAATTACAGGTAAATTACACACAAACACCTTCCTTTACGATTTTTACAGGTAACTTCTTCTACATTAAGCTCTTATGGCTCAACAGCCTCTGGTTTTGTGACGTCATTGACGATCACTTCTTTGCACACTCTTATACAAGAACCACTGAAAATTTACAAGAACTACTGAAAAATTTGCAAGAACTAACTTTTTCAGCGAATTTCTTCGGTCATAAGGCCCTTTTGGTCAACAACCACTGGTCTTTTATGTCTTTTACATACACTTCTTCGCCTATTCCGTTCTTTTATTCCTGAAAAATTTACTTCTTGTAAAATTATCAAGAATTTTTGAGATGTGGATGGCATGTGGCCATCAGGAGCACCAAAACGCCCAGTAACCCGCTTACTGTACTACTAATATTTTAGTTGTCTAAGAAAAAAGGATCTTCAAATTCAAGGGCTGAAGCAAACTGGTCATGATCATAATTCTTTTATACATCAGATAAGTAACTCTGTTCAGAGCATTTTTCTGGAAATTGTTTTATACAAGAAGATGCGCAAAAAGTTTGTGTTGTGCTTCTTACAAATAAACTGCCTGAAAAAAACTACGAAGCACTGTTTGATGTAAATATCTTGAAGCAACTAAACTTGAACTTAATAACATACACTGGCTCTACAAAAAAAGTCCTGAATTAGGTGTTCATTAACCAGCAACAATATTGTTTTACCATAAAGTTAATGTTCCACTGACATATAAAGCTGAATATCGAAATTGGTATGGTGTTAAAATTTAAAATGATTATACGTTTAAAAACCAATATGCCATATTAAAATAGAAATAAATGATTGCATATAATATGAAATTTTTCAATATTATTAAGGATGTTTGGAAATTACATAAATTTTACTTTTATGTATTGTTTTGTCTAAAAATAAAATAATAACCTTTTGTTTGAATATGTTATTCATTAATAAAACAAAAATTCTTGATTTTAGCTCAGATAGGAAATTTGTGTCATGAAAATCCTTTGTCAAAGTAGTGAGAAGCTGCGATTGATTACCATGTCAAAAATTTAACTCTAGGAAAGGTCAATTCCAGATCCTTAAACAGTTAAGTAAATTGAAAGTTTGACCTAGTGTAAAAATTAAAAGTTGCTAGAAATCTTTATGTATATATTTAGATTAAAAATGATTGTATTAATGTAAGAATTCTCTTTATATTCTTTATATTTAAAGTGTCTTAATAAATATTGTTTTGTTTACAATTAAATATAAACCGCTTTAACACTATCCCCTTTATAGTTTATTTTTTTTTTATAAAAATGGTTTAGCACATAATGTTACTTTATTTCATTTAAATTAAAGCTCCGTTTTTATGAAGAAAATGTCAACATTATTATGAATGTTGTTAACCCAATATAAATACCCAATATATCAGTGGCCTAAAAGCATCGAGGAGAAAATAATTTTAACAAAGACCTAATCGAAGCTATTTTTAAATCATGGAACTATCTTACTTTGCAATAGATTATGTTGACATTTCGATACCTTACATTAAACAATATACTATATTAATTCATGATATAAAATTTTTAAAAATAAATGCCTTAATACTTTTTTTCGTTAACTTCTTATACTCTACGTCCGAATAAGGATGTTTCTAAAACAGATATTTCAAAAAAAAAATTAGTCTCGATTTGTTTTTGGCGCATATTTCACATTTTAGCTATTTTGCTAAATAACAGTTTTATTGTAAAAAATAAAATATGTAAACAGTCATAGAAAAAGCTTTTTCATTTATTTATAAGAACTGATATTTCATGCTTGTTATCTAAAAATAATAAAATTGTTACATATTTACGCTGTTCCAAAGAAGTTAATAAAATTTGCTTTATTGGAGTTGCTTTAAACAGAAAAATTATAATTTTGAGGAAACTAAAAGTAAAAATTCAAGTTAAATATTGTTTTACAGAAATAATTTTCCTGGGCTGCGATTCTATAAGAGTAAAGGGAAAGAGAATGTCATAATAAGGATCTTTTATCTTTGTTCAGTCTGTATTAACACATAAGTATATCACTGTCCTAAAAGAGATAAGGAAAGAGAATGTCAAAAAATATGCTTACAGAATCGGAGCTCTAGTCTTTTTTATTGAATATACTCAATTAACCTGTCAAGTAAAACAAGGAAGAGCGATTTATTGTTTAAGATATAGTAAAGAAAGATATAGTTATTGTCTAAACCTGTTAGTTAGACTAATAGAATTGACATTCATACACGACACATTCACGCCAATGTAAGAAACTAGCAGGGAATTCAATGCTGCCATACAAATCATTGCACCGAATGGCGACCAATAAGGGAGGGGGGGAGGGTCAAAAATTATTTTCATAAGCAGTCCAGTTTTATATCTCATGTTCATGCTGAGCCGTCACACTCGGCTATGGAACGCTCGTTCGGGTAAAGTTGGCTCGAGTCGACAAAGGGAGCGAGAGAGAGATAGTCAACGCGTCACAACCTCACCTTGATAAAGTTTTCACGTCTGTCGTGTGATCTTAAGCAAATACATATATTTTTTAATAGTATCTTTACTTTTCTGTATTAATAGAAAGGATAATATATTTCAAGGTATACTTTAAGGGTACAAAAGGGTGGCTGTTTGCTAAAACATGTCGATAATTTCTATTTAAAAATATATTATTATATTATCTCACAGAATTCTCGTTTTTTATTATGATTTTTGATTTTTAAAATTTTGGTTTTTTCAAAGTTAAACGTATGAGTAGTTTCCGTCATGTTGTTAGTTAGGGCAGTTTTATTTTTTTTTTGTCAAATTTATGTCCATTAACTCTATTTTTTATGTAAAGGCTTGTTTGCCTTATATACACCGAATGACAGTTGTTCCATGGAATTTCATATACGACATTATTCTTTTTGTCATTTGGAATTTTTGTTTTAATTTGAAAAAATTGTTTTTCAGTAAGTTATGAGCTTTGTGACATATAGTAATATTTTCGTTTTTAAATATGTTTTGTATATTACGCAGAAACTTTGGGAGGTATGTAAGCGTCAGATATTTTTGGGTATTATTTTTATTTCTTTTTATGAAATTACCAGTTTTATTATAAAATCTGTTTATTATCTTTTTAAATACTAACTCAATTAGGTTGTTTGGGTAATTAGTGCCATTAAAAAAGCAAAGAAAGCACTTCTAAAAAGCAATTATCCAATCGACCTAATTAGGTCAATATTTAAAAAGAGAATAAACAGATTTTACAGTAAAGGTAGTAGTAATTTCATAAAAAGAAACAAAAATAATACTCAAAAATATCTGACGCTTCCATACATCCCAAGTCTTTCGCATAATATACAAAACATATTTAAAAAAGGAAATATTACTTTATGTTACAAAGCTTATAACTTACTCAAAAACAATTTTTTCAAATCAAAACAAAAATTCCAAATGACAAAAAAAGTAATGTCATATATGAAATTCCATGCAACAACTGTCATCCGGTATACATAGGGCAAAACAGTCAAGACATAAATAAAATTTTTATAAAAAAATTGAACCGACTTCTAAAAGTGCGCTAAAAAGTGAAAAATAACCATAAATTTTTGTATGAAATTGAACTTTTTGAAGTCGGCGCCAAACTAATACCTAACAAAATGTGATTTGCATAAACAGATTAAAAATACTTTATTTGTAATTGCTTTCTTACCATAATTTGTATATATCAGGCGCGGATCCAAGGGGGGGGGGCGGTGGGGGCGATCGCCCCCCCCCCCCCCAAGAGCTTGGAGTTCAGGAAAATAGACCCGATTTTGTCTCTTATACTATAGTTTATTCAAGAACTAGGGAGAGTTTTTCATTTTTTACCTTTTTTTTTCTTCGCAAACTACCTGTGTTCTTTAGTCCGGTGTCTTTGGCAAAATCTGTTGGACATATATATTTTTCATAGGAATGGGTTAGAAATTTTATAATCAAAAATACTGGTCTATAATAATGGACTATTTGGGTTGGATAGCAATAGATATTTGGATGTGTGAAGTGTTAAAAGGGATTTTAATCCTTGTCATAGGCATCAAAAGGAGATCTATTTTATCACTAAATATTTATGGCATAGAATATTATTTCAGTAATAAACTTAAAATAAAAAGTTTTTATGATATTATTTTATTTCTTATGATTTTTTAATAATTCACATATATTAGAAAATATAGATAATTTTGACATATTTAACACAAATCACAACAGTAGTTTTATTATTTTTATTTTTGGCATAGAAATCGTTTTAGGTACATTCAGACTAAAACGTAGCCTTTTTCTCTCAAAGAATTCTAAGTTATAATTTAAATAGTTACAAAATACCCATTATCAAAAATACAAAAAATTAATTAAAACTAAATTATTAATTAAAAACATTTTTGTCATATTTGACGTTCCAGTTTATATATTTCTTAAACCATCTGCAGAAATACAATTAAAAACTAAAAAGGGATTCAAATGTCATTAATTTTTATATGTTACAGAAAATTTAAATAATAAATTGTGTTAACGCTGGTAAACATTACGTATCTTATTCGTCATCAAAGCCAGTGAAGCTATCTTCGCTCAAATTAATTATAATTGATTCCTCTCCCACCGATCATGAGATCGAGTTTCCATATTTTCTTTTATTTTTTTATTTTATGAATTTTTCGCAATTATCTGCAGTAACTTTATTCAAAAAAATCTTTCAAAAGTCCAGTTAAATTATAAATTTTGTAAGTTGTGTTATTTCCAGCAACTCTACCTTTTATTTGAGAGAGATATTTCCTTCACCAACGAGCATTTTCCGGACGATCTATAAGAAGAGATTTCCTATCTGGTTTTTTCCAACAAAAATTACGTTCTCTGAGCAATTTCCAGAGCTCAGTTCTTTTAATTTCAGGCAAATCCCGATCTTCATTGATTTTAGTTAGAATTTTGTCGACGGTTGGGATCTGCTTCTCATAATAAAATGTATGTACAACTCCTTTTATTACAGTTTAAAACTTTTCTTCCAACGAGGTTCTTCGTCTGCCTGTGATCGAATGTAGCTAGGGATTATTAACAATTCCAGTCGTTTTTTTTCTCCGTCAGTGTTCGGTACATGATAGATTTTCGAACTCCTGTTATATTGGAACACATCTCAACAGAGTTTTTAACATTATTATCTAGATATTAATATCTTAAGGCATCATAAACATTCATCGTAATAAGTTTTTCGTTGAGGGAAAAATGCCCTCCATCTCTTGGGTATCTCACTAATCTCAAATAATATATAAAAACAAGCACAAACAAAATAAATCACTAAGAACACACTGTAAAGTGTACTTTGCTCACTGACAGAAATTAAATTGAATTATCAGAAATTTTATTGTTGCAGTAAATTTATAAAAACTTATATTTAAATATAATTAGATTTACGGCAGTTCTCAGTTACCGGGGGCACTGAAGCAGGTACGTTGGAGGTTTCGGTAACAGTTTTATTACTCTCTCTAGTTCTTGAATAGAGTATAGAAATGTGTATGCTTGCGGTCGCCCCTCCCCTTCCCAAGAGCTTTGAGTTCAGGAACATATAACCGATTCTGCCTTTTATATTAGGAATATGTATGCTGCTGGCACCCCCCCCCCCCCGTTGACAACGGTTTTTTTTTGCGATAGCACCTCCCCACCCCCCCAGGAGCTTTGAATTCAGGAAAATAGACCCGATTCTGTCTCTTATACGAGGAATGTGTATGTTGATCGCATCTTCCCCCCCCCCTCGGAAACTTGTTTTTTCTTGTGATCGCCCCCCTCTCCAAGAGCTTCAAATTCAAAAAAAAATAGCCCCGTCCCTGCCTTTTACACTAGAAATGGGAATGTTGCTAGTGTCCCCCCCCCTGGGGACAACTTGCTTTCGCTTGTCATACTGTACTTCTGTGATATCACCGCCCCCCCCCCCAAGGAGAGAGGCTGGATCCGCCCCTGGTATATATTAATAGTTATTTATTTCGTGTACAAATAATTTGGCGCCGACTTCTAAAAGTTCAATTTCATATAAAAATTTATGGTTATTTTTCACTTTTTAGCGCACTTTTAGAAGTCGGTTCAATTTTTTTATAAAAATTTTATTTTTCTATTTTTAGTTTTAAAATTCATTATGATATTCATTATCAAATTATTTGAACTAAGTACTAATCGAGACTAATGTACCTCGCAATGACTCCAAATTGGCAAAAAAGTACCCATTTTATCCAAAGTTGTAAATCACCCTAAAATGAACCTCTAAAAATTCTTTAGTTCTTAGAGTTTTCCAAATACCAATCAAATTGGGTCAAACGAATATTTAGTCTGTCATAGAATAGAATTTCAAATTAATTTTAGATTAGTAATATAGGCCCCAAAATCTTCCAATATCGATATTTAAAGAACATAAATTAATTTTTAATCCACCATATTGGCCACACCATATTGATTTTTTTAAAAATAATTTTAGATTTGTCCTATGTGACCCCGAAAACCCTCCCGTACCAATTTTGGTGAAAATCGAACAAAACTGATTTTTTTCGTCCGCCATATTGAGTTTTTAAAAATAATTTCAGATTCTTTATGTGAGGCCCCGAAAACCAATTTTGGAGAAAATAGGACAAAACTGATTTTTTCATCCGCCATCTTGGATCCGCCATATTGAATTTATTAAAAATTATTTTAGATTCGTCATATGCGACTCCGAAAACTCCCCCGTACCAATTTTGAAAAAAATCAGACACAAACGATTTTTTTTGTCGGCCATATTGAATCCACCAAATTGATTTTTTTTTTAAATTATTTTAGATTCGTCATATGCGACCCCGAAAACTCCCCCGTACCAATTTTGGAGAAAATCGGACAAAATTAATTTTTTGTCGGCCATATTGGATCCGCCATATTGAATTTTTAAAAAATAATATCAGATTCGTTATGTGCAACCTCAAAAACTCCCACATACCAATTTCGGAGAAAATCGAACTAAATTAAATTTTTTTGTCCGCCATATTGGATCCGCCATATTGAATTTTTTAAAAATAATTTCAGATTCGTTGGGTACAACCCCGAAAATTCCTCCGTACCAATTTTGGAGAAAATCTGACAAAATTAATTTTTTTGGCTGCCATATTGTAAGCGCCATCTTGGATTTTACTACACCAATTTCATCTAAAAAAATATGGAACTACCGCAGCAACTTTCTGAATATAACGTAAAAAAATTCATTCAAATCGGTGCAGCCGTTCCGGAGTAATCGGTGTACATACCTTCTATTAGAAGTCAGTTAAAAATAGAGTCAATGCACATAAATTTGATAAAAATAAATAAAAAAGCCCTAACTAACCAAATGACTTTGAAAAAACCGAAAATTTTTAAAACTGTAAATCGTAATAGATAAAGAAAATTCTATGAGATGATAGAAAACCAAAAAAAAAATAAATAAAAACGCTGTAAACTCAAAAACTGACACGAGACAATTAAGTAAAATATATAATAATTTATTTAAATAGAAACTATCCACATGTTTTAACAAACAGCCACCCTTTTGTCACCTTTAAGTATCTTATCCTTATCTATTAATGCGAGAAGTAAAACACTGTTGAAAAAAGTTAACCTTACAGCATACAAGTTAGTATAATTTATAATTTTAAAGTGTTTGTTCTCTCTCTGTTTGTTTAATTATTTGAATATTGTGAGAGTTCTAATGAAGGAAGGATTAATTTATAATTAATATCTATAATAGCAGGGGAGTTCAAACGTAATATTTTTTCCAGTAATTGGTTGTACAAGGTTTGGAAAAGACTAGGGAAGGTCCAGCCCAAACGTTACATTGACATGGGAATATATGTTTCAAACTAAGAAAACTTTGTTTGTTGTATTTGAATTAAAAAAAGGACTGAAAAACCTAAGGAAACCCTTGAAATAAAATATTCAAACCTTCAATCCAAGAAATTAATAACGCAATATATATATATATATATATATATATATATATATATATATATATATATATATATATGTATATATATATATATATATATATATATATATATATATATATATATATATATATATATATATATATATATATATACATTTAGTTTAGTTTCTTGTAGGAATTTGCAAACATTTCTCGAAAATCTCATTTGACATCTTCTATACTTGCTGGTTGTTAAACAACTGAAGCTTCCCCATTATTTTGAAGGTCATCGCATATGTCCGCACAGCCGAGAATCTCAACGCTCACGAAGGGAGTTCGTGAATACGGTAACCTACCAGAACTGCGAAAACTCGTGGTTAGTTTGGTTGCCGATGTCGAATGATGCGACCTCTATCCTTTAGGCAGCATACTTAGTGTACTGAGTCTGGTATATCAATATTTCTATTTTTAGTTTGTGTTGCTTTGGTATTATTGGGTGATCTGGCGAGATGTTATTCGTACCTTGTATGCTGTTTTTCCTTTTTACAACAATGTATGGGGCACCAGTGGTAGATCATGGATTGATCCTAATATAATGTCCTGATGAGCCCCAAAATAAGGACAAAACAGCGCTGTAATCATTTCCTGGCCAGGAGCTTCTCTAATGTCTTGGAGTTCTTTCTTACCATTATTTATATCACATTGCTTTTTTGTTGTAAACTATTGTAAAATTGCAAAATAAAATAAATAAATTGAGTATGGAATTATTAAATTCATTGCAATTTAAAACATTTTATAATTTTCTTCTTAATTTTTAGTACAATATTTTGAAGTCGATATACCAGTTAATAATTTTTCACGCTTCAAGCTTCACCTTTTCATACTGACGAATAGTTCAATTATAATCCCTCCCATAATTCCGGACTGATTCATCCAGACAAGTAAAACAGTCCTGATATTTAATTCAACTCGAGTGATTATATTTTGACACAATTCGTTTTATATAAAATACATAAACAAACTCTAAAATTATCGTATTATTTATTTTCTCTCTGTTTTAATTTAAAATAAATTCTGTTTAATTCGCTGTACGTTTTTAATTTCCTCCGAATGAAAATGAAAATATCCTGCCGTTTTTAATGACTGTAAAATACTATTAACAAATTAACATTGCGTTAAATATTTACGATCTGATTAACAATTTGTAATTTAGAAAAGAGCGATGTGGAATTATTCGTGCTCAATTTTTTATATATAAAATTTAATTTGCAAGTTAATGTAGCAAGAAAAAGTATATTCAAAGAGCTTTTACAGACTTATTTTTGGAGAATTAATTTTGATTATAATCTAAGAGATATTAATGCAAAAATTAAAGTTTAAACGTCGATTTTGGTAATCAAAACTCAGCTCTGAAGGTTACAGAAAATTTTAAACTTTGTTAATGGTATATTGAAAATAAGATGTCCGGTAAGGGGATGTTACACTCTCGGCAGTGTACCTTATTTATTATTATACAGGGTGAATATCTTGTAGCATTTTTATTTATGGGAGCAGTATAATTTATTAACGATATAAATCAGTCAATCAATATCTGTAAAAATCACTTTAATTTAAATTATAAATATGTAGTGGGTGCCTTTAGCTTCGTCCCTGAACATGCAGTCTCTCGAAACGTAAAGTGTTGTTATTCTTTTGCCCTCTGTATTCTATCCGTTCAAATGCAGATTTAAGTATATGTGATCTCTATCGATAATAATACTTTAACTTCAACGTGGCAATCGCCAAGTGGCGCGCACAGCTGATAGTAATAAAGCGAAACGAAAATGTAATAACTAAAATATGAAAATCATTTATTTTTAACTTGACATCAGTTCAAGTTAAGTTTTCGGAGGAATACCTTCCTCATATAGTGTTGCTTAATAATGTGCTTTCTTATGGTACCCTCCTAGACAAGAGGTAGGCCCTTCTTATTTTATTTTTTTGAGCAGCATATTAAGGCTCAAATAGATTGTTATAGGGTCCCAGGTCCTGATGGTTCAGGGCTATTATCGTCTCACATCCTTGTGGTTCCAAGTCCCTGTGGGCCAGGGTTATCATGGTTCTTATGTCGCTTCAAGTCCCTAAGAAATTTTCTTATTGACGATATCTCCGTCACGCCGCCTCGTTCTCCACAGAAGAGTGATCTCTTCTCAACGGGGAAATGCTCCAAACTGCACCTCATGTCTTTTCAAGCTGCTAACTCTCTCTCCAAACACTGAAATCTTTTAGAAAGAACATGTTAATCCTTTGAACGTTAATTTTTTATCACATATTGTATGTTTTTTTTTGATCTCTAGCCAAGATCGTATGTATCATTATTATAACTTTGATGCATTATGATTTCAGGTTACAACGCAGATGGGTAGATGATATAAGACAGTTTGCTGGAAAAGACTGATTCCAGAAGGCGAGGGAGAGATCCCAGTGGAGGACCATCGGAGAGGCTTATGTCCAGAAGTGGACATCAATGGGCTGAGAAAGAAGAAGAAGAAGATGAACTTCAAGCTCGCCAAAATCTGATGCTGTCAATTCATTAGTTTTTGCACAATTGTCATTTGAAATTTTTACTGCACTCTCTTTCAGTGTGCGTCGATGCGTCATGGATTTTAATTTTGTAAAAAGATTTTGAAAGAAGAAGTTTTATTCTACAAACCTATATTTTCATTTTGCATCAAAAATTCTATGAAATACTGTAAAAATGATAGCAAACGTCACCGAAAACATTTGAGAGCGTGAGAGTAGAAGAGTGGTGAGGCAACCGGCTGCTAAGATGAGTCGTATGCATATAGTTCGAGGCATCTCCACTGCCTCCATAATTCTTGGACTAACATAAATGGAGCGTGTTTTAGCTTTTGGAATTTGCTCTAACGTTGTGGAGTGACCTTTAGGGCCACCCTATATTAGAAAACAGAACACCTTTAGCGAAAAGAAACAATTAAGTTAATTTACAAAATAAAAATTAAATTTCCTAAAGAAAAGCGAAATTTGTCGCCTATAAAACAATTAAAAGTAATTTTTTCTTTTCGGTTAATCGTTCTTCTCACTTCAGAAGCTAAATATTAAATTTTATTTAAAAATTCCCAGTTGTCTCTTTAATCCGGGTCTAATTTGTTTTCTCCGTCATCTTAATTTAAAGTTAGACAAGGCAATTTCTGAAAACGGATTTATTACAATGACTGTTCAAAAAGTTTGGTGAAAAAATTAATTAACTACCTTTTTTTTTGAAAAAAAAATTATTTCATAATATATGATAGATAATGATGGATAAAAAAGGTCACAATATATCCAGGTAACGATATTGGATCAGACTACAATCCCCAAGTTGCCGAAAATTAATATCGGTGAAGTTAAAAAAGAAGCAAAGTACTCAGCTGAATAAGTTTAATACAGCTGATATAACAAAGCATCACACACACAGTCATCAACAACCGCAAAATAAGAGATAAATATTACCAATATAATCTCAATGTTACTAGAGAAACATGCTATAAATAATACCAAACATAATAGACAATGATGGATGACTGAAGAAATGTTAGATTTCATGGAGGAAAAGAGAAAGTATAAGAGAAACATAGAGGAGCAAAAGGAGACCAAATAAAAGATACGTGCAGCTAAGGAAAAGTGGATGGAATAAAGCTGCAGAGAAATGGAAGAACTAGAGACAAAACGTGATATGTGCAACATGTATAAGAAGGTTCAAGAAGTTTCTGGATTATTCAACAAGAAAACTCCTAATATACAGGGTGATTCAAAAATCGATCACGAAACTTAAGGGGGTGATTCTACTTGACAAAATAAGGGTAGAGCTTCATATAATTTTTTTTCAAAATGTCATTCGTTTTCGAGTTACAAGCCGTCCAAGTTCAAGTTTTTATTTTTTGTTTTTTGAATTACTCGCTTACAGGAAAACCGATTTGACTAATATTTGAAAGATAGGCTAAGTCTTCTGCGCTTCATCATTTTAGTAACAATTCATATTGATTGTTTGCCGCTAGAGGGCACTTTCCCTACATTGAAAATTGTTTTTTTGTCATAATTTTTTAGTGTTGACAGCTACAGTAGTTTTTGGCATAATTTCTGAAAGACTGATGCCAGGCCTTTAAAAAAGGTGCTCTTTATTTACATCGCTAAACCCAACGGTTTAGACGTAAATCACCCTTAAAAATTAAGTGGTAAATTTACTTTTCTCATTTCATTACCACCAGCTACCAGGTAAATAGCTATCAAAGTATACTAGAGCTGTCAGTTTAACATCAAATTAATTCGCTTTTTAAACTATTTAATTTATAATCTTAAAATAACTAATAATGGCTAATCAGTAAATATTCATATTATGGATTATTGCGATATACATTTAATTGATAAAAATTAATGAAACAGTACTAAACAAACTAAAAAAGATTCTCAAAATGTCCCCCATTTTCTTCCATACATTTCCTAACACTCTTCAAAAAATGTCGCCTAACTCGATGAAAAATTTCTGGTGTTTCTTTAATAATTTGGCACTTTTCGATTATCCTGAAGCGAAGATCCTCGACGTTGATTACTGGAATATCGTACACCAATTGTTTCAAATGACCCCAAAAGAAAAAATCCATAGGATTAAGGTCTGGTGACCTCGCTGCCCATGCCAATGGTCCACTTCGTCCTATCCATCGCTCAGGATACGTTGCATTCAAATACTGTCGGACACGTATACTAAAGTGGGGCGGAGCTCCGTCTTGGAGGATCCACATGTTGGCCCTTACTTCCAATGGCACATCTTCCAGATACAATGGGAGACGATTTTGGATAAAATCTAAGTATACGTCACCAGTTAATGGGCCATCAAAGAAATGAGGACCAATAAGGTAATCTCCTATTATCCCTGCCCACACATTTAGTGAAAATCTACGCTGATGTTTCGTTTCTACCACATTGTTTGGGTTCTCGTAAGCATATGTGTGGATGTTGTGTAGATTTGTTATGCCATCACGAGTGAAACCAGCTTCGTCAGAGAATAATATGACGCCAATTAATCGATTATCGTGTTCATACTTAGCTAGGATCTGATTGCACATTTCCAACCGTCTCGGCCGATCATCGTCATAAAGAGCCTGCACCTTTTTTGAATGAAACGGGTAGAGTTGTTCTTCTCTTAGTATCCTCCATGAACTAGCCTGACAGAGCCGCACTTCATTCCCAATTTTTCTAGTACTAATACCTGGATTATCTTCAATAATTTCAAGCACTCTTTCTTCTTGTTGCACGTTTCTAGCAGTTCTAGGTCTTCCCCTATTTCCATTATAACTTTTAAAGGAACCACATTCCGCAAGCCTCCTGTGCACACTGGAAAATGTTTGAGCATGAGGGATATTTCTTTCCGGATAACTCTCCATATAATATATTCTTGCCAACTCTGCATTACCATTTGCTTTTCCATAACAAAAATGGATATCACAATATTCGATATTTGAATATTGGTGATTAGCCATTATTAGTTATTTTAAGATAATAAATTAAATAGTTTAAAAAGCGAATTTATTTGATGTTAAACTGACAGCTCTAGTATACTTTGATAGCTATTTACCTGGTAGCTGGTGGTAATGAAATGAGAAAAGTAAATTTACCACTTAATTTTTAAGGGTGATTTACGTCTAAACCGTTGGGTTTAGCGATGTAAATAAAGAGCATCTTTTTTAAAGGCCTGGCATCAGTCTTTCAGAAATTATGCCAAAAACTACTGTAGCTGTCAACACTAAAAAATTATGACAAAAAAACAATTTTCAATGTAGGTAAAGTGCCCTCTAGCGGCAAACAATCAATGTGAATTGTTACTAAAATGATGAAGCGCAGAAGACTTAGCCTATCTTTCAAATATTAGTCAAATCGGTTTTCCTGTAAGCGAGTAATTCAAAAAACAAAAAATAAAAACTTGAACTTGGACGGCTTGTAACTCGAAAACGAATGACATTTTGAAAAAAAATTATATGAAGCTCTACCCTTATTTTGTCAAGTAGAATCACCCCCTTAAGTTTCGTGATCGATTTTTGAATCACCCTGTATAGTAGACTCAACAGGCAAATCTCTTATTGATGAATAAGAAATCCTTAATACTTGGAATTCCTACATAACTGAATTATTTGATGATCAAAGACCAAACAAGGCACCTGGAAGAGACAATATTCCCGCCGAATGCCTAAAATATGGTGGAGAAGCCCTCTATCGAATCACTCACCATCTGATAGAAGCTATATGGCTCACAGAAGAAATACCAAATGAATGGAAAGAAGGGGTCATCGTCCCCATACATAAGAAGGGTGACAAGATGAAATGCGCCAACTATTGAGGCATTACTTTGTTTAATACGGCCTATAAAGTACTCTTAGGAAAACTTAAACCCTATGCAGAGAAAACTATAGGGGACTATCAGTGTGGTTTTAGGGGCGGTCGCTCCACCGTAGATCAAATATTTACCATTAGACAGTTAATGGAAAATACTGGGAATTCAATCGATACCTGCATCAACTATTTGTGGATTTTAGACAGGCGTACGACACCATCCACAGGGTTAAATTGTGGCAAGCAACGGAGGAACTTGGTTTCCCAAAGAAATTAATCAGACTAACCCAGGTGAGTGTTGGAGACTCAAAGAGCAAAGCGAGAATTGGACAAGACCTTTCAGAGGTGTTCAATATAAATGACGGTCTGAAGGGTGAAGCTATATCCCCATTGCTTTTTAATGTAGCTCTAGAATACGTCAGCAGAAAGGCGAAGATCCAACCGCCAACAGCGATGTTTTATCATAACGGCCCCAACTTACTTTTAGCTTTTGCAGATGATATAGACATTGTGGGAAACAGCACGCTGGATATCAAGACGACTTTCAATAACTTCAAAAAAAGTGCGAGTAGCATTGGGTTTAAAATTAACGAAGAGAAAACTAAATATCTGTATTCCACTAGAAACAACCAACACAGAGGCAGACTAAGCCAAAACATCACAATGGGGGACTATAACTTTGAACGCGTCAAAGAGTTCAAATATCTGGGAACGACGCTTACTGAAAACACTGACGGAACGACAGAAATTGACTGTAGAATCCAAGTAGGTAATAGGTGCCTATACGTAGTACAAGACCTCCTAAAATTCAAGTTAACAACAAGACGTACCAAGAAAAACATATACAAAACAATAATAAGACCTGTAGTAATATATGGGTGCGAAGCTTGGACACTAACGGTAACAAATGAAGAACGGCTCCAAGTCTTCGAAAGAAGAATTCTTAGAAAAATATATGGCCCAACAGTGGATGCAACAACAGGACGATATAGAATCTGTACCAATAAAGAACTGGAGGATCTATATGGAGACACTAATATTGTACGAGAAATAAAATCTAACCGACTGCAGTGGGTGGGACATGTAAGAAGACTACCTGATACCAGTCGCACAGACAAACTCGCGTGGGAGGAAGCACAGGTAGGGAAAAGACCACTGGGATGCCCTCACCTCCGATGGAAAGACAATATTGCTAAAGATCTAAAGGCAGTATTGTGAAGTCGGCAAAGACCCACCCAGGGTTGTAAGCCATGGAGTAAGTAAGTAAGTAAAGACCAAACATATTAAAAGCGCATGGAACTGAAGGACCAGAAATTTCGAACTAAGAGGTTCTTCACGGCATCGGACGTGCAAAATTTAGAAGAACAATCGGCCCAGTGGAAATTCTACAACTGATTCCTAAAGACATTATCAATAAATTGGTTAAGTTTTGTAATTCTGTGTCCAACACTGGAGAAGTACCAGAAGAAAAGCTGAAAAAATAGCAAATACAGGTTAATAAGGCTAACGAATTATACCTTGAAGGATTCCCTGAGTATTATTCATAGTAGAATAAGAAATAAATGCAAAAGCGACCTAAATGAGACTCAATTTGGGCTCAGAAATGTCCTTGGAACTAGGGAAATGCTATTTGCTCCAAATGTACTTCTCCAAAAGCGTTGAAACCAACGTAAAACATTTTCGTACACTTTCTTGATTACGAAGAAGCGTTTGACAGGATACAACATGAAAAGCTCATATATATATATATATATATATATATATATATATATATATATATATATATATATATATATATATATATATATATTGAAGAATGCTGGTGTTGATGGCAAAGAGGTGTGGATTATAGAAAATTTATATTGGCGTCAGAGGGCAGGGGTCCAAGTTAATGGTAAGCTTATCAAAGAATGCGAGGTGTTACACGTGAATTTATTGTTTCTTCACTGCGGTTTAATTTATATTCAGAAATTTTTAGGCATGCTCTACATTACAAAGTATTTGGGGTTAAAATCAACGGCAAAATAATGAAACAATGTTAAGAATGTTACCTAGTGAAATCTGACTTATCGAGTCGATTAACTGCTTTAAGAGATGCGTAAACAAATGGCTGTCAGATAGGTGCTTTTACTCGTCCAATTTTAATGAATAATCTTTATAATATCAATATTTTTAACTTAATATTTTTGTCTAGTTGGTTTTCTCATGCTTTTATTTTTTGTGTAAAAATTTTATTCCTTTATAAATTGTAATATCTTATTTTACAAACTGTATTATCTTAATTGTAGTTAGAACAATACATTTATCATTTTTATTGTTAAACATTAATATCACTGACGTTGCTTTGTAATGTGATCATAATTTGGTTGGCAAATAAAGGATATTATATCGTTATTTCGATGTCCTTATAAGCGATAGCCTTCAGGATCTACAAGTCTTAGATTTTGTCAGAAGGGTTGGGAAAAAATGGGACTCAACATAAATATTGCTAAATCTAAATTTATGGTTTCCAGTGGTATGTCATATCCGGACCGATCACTACTAATAAATGGGAAAATCGTTGATGGAGCTCCCCAGTTCAAGTACATTAGATTTTATATTGTTGAACAGCTTGACCTAGATGAAAAAATTAAATGCAGGATCGAATTAGCCCTGTCTGCAATGACAATCTGAATTTAAAACTTCGACAAAAGAAGGTTAAATGTTGCCTCAGGTCAGTGTTATTGTATGAAACCGATGTATGGACACTGGAGGCTACCACAATCAATCGCTTGGAGGCATTTGATATGTGATTGCATAGGCAAATGCTTCGAATGCTCTGGGTACCTATACAAACTAATCCAGAGGTTTTATAGCGAGCAGATGCCTCTCATGAATTTCTGACAACTAGCATATCTTGGCCATGTTCGCAGAGGGAATCAATACATAATTCTTCAGTTGATAATGAAGAATAAGATCGAGGGTCGTAGAAGTGTTGGAAGGAAGCAGATCTCCTGGTTGAGGAACATCTGTGAATGGACAGAAATACACAGTGATGAACAGCTATCTAGAACCATGATCAACATACCATTATAATTGCCAAAATCATGGGGACCTGAGATGGTACAGGAAGAAGAAGAATGAGGCTATAAACTTGGCATAACAAATTTTCAATTTTTAATTGAAAATGAAAATCAATTGAACATCCCCACACCTTTACTGCTATTTTATTCATTTAAGAGCCCTCAGAATTGATATATTTCTTAATTTACGATTTTCAGTATTGTGATCTTTCTATACTTTCATCAAATGCCTCTTTTGTCCCCGCACCCTCCTCTATGACACCTCCGAACAGCAGTTATCATGTTTTTTAACACAGCCAATTTATAATTTAAACATTTTCACACTATTTTAAGTTCTACTTCTACTGCTCTATTACTACCATTTGGCTTTTCTAACTTCATTTTATAAGTGCTTCCGCGCCATTCTATGTTAAAATTAAAAGCCGCGAACTCGTAACACAGAGCTTTTACTTTGGATAGAAATGGAAATTTATCATTGCGGTTTTAATGAAAAGTGGTTCGAATTAGCTTTAAAATTAAATTCCATCTTGAAACGATATTTGCCATTGTAACTTAAGGAAATATAGTAACGTCAAAAAAGTATTTTTTCAGTTATTAACATGGCATATTGGCGTTTATTTAAAACACAGCAAGACTAGAACTTGTATCCAAAAAATTTAAAAATTTAACATTACAAAAAAACTTTTATAAAAAAATTGAACCGACTTCTAAAAGTGCCCTAAAAAGTGAAAAATAACTATAAATTTTTATATGAATCCACTATCTTAAATTTCAAATTTATTTTAGATTGGTACTATAGGCCCCAAAACGTTCCAATATCGATGTTAAAAGAACCTGAGATATAAATTTCTTAGCTTGATATATTTTATATTACATATTGAGTTTGTATACGCCTCAAGAACCCCACAATATCAATTTTAGACAAAATCGGAATTTGAAAAATTTTCTGTCCCTCATATTCTATCTTAATAATCTAATAGTTGGAAAAAATTAACTTCATATTCGTAATATACGACCCCGAAAACCCTCTAATACCAAATGTGAAAAAATGCGAATAAGGTAAAATTAAGTCTTAATCTAATCTAAATCTAAACCCTTCAAAGCCCCCTAGTACCAATTTTGGATGAAATCCGGAATTTTAAAATTTCAAGACTTATATTCGCTATTTACATCCTCAAAAACGATTAAGTCCCACCTTTGAACAAAATCGAAAAACGTAAAATTTTTAGTCCGCTATCTTGGATTTGCCATATTTAATCCTGAAAATATACTTTTAAATTCATAATTTACACCTTCAAGAACCCCCTATATCAGTTTGGGAGAAAATCCAAAAATGTAAAATTTTTAAGACACCGTATTGAATTTACCAGATTGAGTCTTCCAAAAAATATTTTAAATTCATAATTAAAACTAACAAAAATACCTCCATACTGATTTTAGACAAAATCGGGAGATGTAGAATTTTTAATCCGTCATATTGAATTTTTTAAAAATAATTTCAGATTCGTTATGTATGATCCCGAAAATTCCCCCGTACCAATTTTGAAGAAAATCGGACAAAATTGTTTTTTTTCGTCCGCCAAATTAGATCCGCTATATTGAATTTTTTAAAAATAATTTTAAATTAGTTATGCACGACCCTGAAAACTTCCTTGTACCAATTTTGGAGAAAATCGGACAAAATTGATTTTTTTGTCCGCTATGTTGGATCAGCCATATTGAATTTTTAAAAATATTTTGGATCCATTATGTGCGACCCCGAAAACTCCTCCACACCAATTTTGGAGTAAATCAGATAAAATTAAATTTTTTGGCCACCATATTGTCAGCGCTATCTTGGACATTACTACACCAATTTCGTACAAAATATTATGGAACCACCGCAGCAACTTCCTGAACATAACGTAAAAAATTTCATTGAAATCGGTGTCGCCGTTCCGGAGTAATCGGTGTACATACATAAAAAAATACATACTCGACGAATTGAGAACCTCCTTCTTTTAGAAGTCGGTTAAAAAAATTGAATGAAATTTGTAATTTATATTCGTAATATTTCGAACTTTATTTGTGTTACAATATTCGCAAATATGCCGGTTTTTGCTGTGGTTATGGAGCGAAATGCCATCTGTAAACTGTCAAATTGCTAATTTAGAAGTCTTTGGAATAAAACAGACAACCAACTCTTGCTTTTTCTGACTTTCAAAAA